>JANIWQ010000060.1:0-64046 GCA_030555725.1 Pichia sp. yHMH446
CAACCCAAACAAAAATGAAAAAAAGATAAAAAAATTTGAAAATTAAAAAATGTACATTTAAACAAAAAATTAAAAATTTTTTAAAAAAAAAAAATAAAAAAACATAAAAATAATACAATAATAGCAAAACCCCTAATTAAAAAAATTTATCCAGCGGAACCCCCCCCCCCCCCCCCCTTTATAGCATCATTCCCAATTAGAATAACCACACAACATGTACACTGTCATGATCATTACACCTATATAGTACTACGATAATCTAAACAAAGAAAGAACCATAATATAAAGTTGAAACTAATCCTAAACCTGATAAAACTAGTGGTACAGTTTTCTGAAACTCAGTTGCATTTGCTCTAATCAAACCAGAAATTAATAAAATAGTTGAAGCAGTTAATGAAATTAAAATACCTGATCTACGATTTTGTGAACTTAATGCACCACCTAAAAAGAAAATAACTGAAACTAATCCACCAGCTAAAAGTGATGGAATTGAACCTTTCTTAATATATCCCATCAAAGCACCTGTAATCGTAATCGTACCGAAAACATATGAAGATATAGCTGTCATCATCACCATTATAGTCGAATTGTTTGACAGCTTTGAAGAAGAGCTCTCGATGCCTTTATCGATCCGTCTTATTTTGCCCTCCATTACAAAATTGTCAGCGCGTGCACGTGATACCAACTATTTCCGCACGCTCAGTATTCAAATTGAACTGACGCGTCTCTGTTTGATATAACAACAACATTGTATTCGACACACACACAGACAAATACTCAGACAATGGGACGATTGATAGGTTTGGAATTGTACAATTTCAAATCGTATAAGGGGATCACGCGTGTTGGTTTTGGTACTGCCAATTTTACTTCAATAATTGGTCCAAATGGTGCAGGTAAATCAAATATGATGGATGCAATTTCTTTCGTTTTAGGTGTTAGATCAAATCAATTACGTTCTAAAAACATCAAATCTTTAATCTATCGTGGTAGAATTGACATTGATAACGATAATAATGATAATATCGATGACTCTGATATAGATGAAGAAATTGAAAATTTTGATGAAATTAAATATAATCTAATTGACGCGTCAACTAACCCTGATTCAGCTTATGTTATAGCTATTTATGAGAAAGATAATAAAGAGATTTTGAATTTAAAACGTAGAATTAATTCTAATGGTTCAAGTTCCTTTATCGTTAATGATGTTCAAGTCTCAGTTAATCAATATTTACAAATTTTAAAAGATGAAAATATACTTATAAAGGCTAAAAATTTCTTAGTTTTCCAAGGTGATGTTGAGAAAGTTGCATCACAATCTCCATTAGATTTAACTAAAATGATTGAAACTATTAGTGGCTCAATTAATTTAAAGAAAAAATTTGATGATTTAAAAGATGAAAAGGATAAAGCTCATAATATAACATCTTTGAAAAATTCTCAAAGGAGAAATTTAAAAGATGAAATTAAAACCTTAAAATCAAAATGTTATGAATCTGATCTTTTCAATAAAAAATCAAAGAAACTTGATCAATTGATAATTAATAAATATTTATCAAAATTAGATTATAATGAAAGAATGATTCATAAACTTAATAATGATTTAATCTCGAAAAATCAACAATTTTCTTCAATTCAAAATGAGTTAGAATTGAAACAAAACGAATTCAAAGATTTTATCAAATCTCAAAGTGATGAACATATGTCAATTAAAGAATATGAAATTAAAATTGAAAATGATGAATCAATTTTAAAAGAAATGAAAACTAATTTAATACCTTTAGAATCTGAAGTATCTCAATTAAATATTAAAGTTTTAGATTATGATCAACGTTTAGATCAGTTAAATTTAGAATTATCAGAGCAGGAAGAAATTGTTAAAGATACAAATGAAATCCTAATTAATGTGAAAACTTCTTATGATCTTTTCATATCTAAAAAGGAAGATGATAATAAATCTTTAAAATCTTTCTCATCGAACATTGAAATGATCACAGAATATAATAAATTACGTGATGAATTTTTATTAATTGCAGGTAATTTAGAATCACAAATTCATGATTTACAAGATCTTAAAATAAACTGTAATTCAGAAATTGAATCTTATAAATCTTCACAAAATCTAATTAATTTAAGAATCCAAGAATTAAACTCAAAGTTCCAATCATTTGAGAAAAAAAAATTAACAATTGAGAAATCAATCGATAATAATAATTTATCAATTCAAAATTATAGGAAAGAACTTAATTCACTTGATTCATTACGTCATTCAATTAAGGAGAAAGAAATTAAATTAAATGATGAACTTAAAAAAGTATTATTAAGGTTAAATGAAATTAATACTGTACAACGTGAAAATAAGAAAGAGAAAAAATTAAGAGAAACTTGTGCAACTTTAAAGAAACTTTTCCCCAATGTTAGAGGTTTATTAAATGATTTTTGTAAACCAAAACAGAAAAAATATGGTGTTGCACTGGCAGCTACATTAGGTAAAAATTTTGATTCAATAATAGTCGATACTTTTACAACTGCAACTGAATGTATCGATTATATGAAAGAACAAAGATTAGGTATTGCATCTTTTATACCTTTAGATACAGTTAAATTCCAAACTTTAGATTCAACATATCGTAATTTATCTCCAGGTGTTGTTCCAATAATTGACGTTATCTCATATCCAATTGAATTTGAAAGAGCTGTTCAATACGTTTGTGGGAATACTTTAGTTTGTGATACTATAAATCTTGCTACATCAATACGTTGGGGTAAAAATATTAATGTTAAATTGGTTACTCTTGATGGTGCAATGATTCATAAAAGTGGATTGATGACTGGTGGTGGTAATGAAAATTTCGATACTAAATGGGATAAATCAGAGATTGGTCAACTTATTGAACGTAAGGAAGAACTTAAATTTCAAATTAGTGAAATTCATTCTAAAATTCCAGATGATATTAAAGATCGTGTTATATCTGAAGAAATTTCAAGATTAGAATCTGATTCGGAAGATTTAAATAGGAAACTTATTGATATTAATAGAAATATTCGTGATGTTAATGTAGAATTGGAATATGAAAATAAAAAATTTGAAGAATTATCAGTTAAAATTCAAGGATTACAAAATTCAATCAAAGAAATTGATGAGAAAATTGAAAATGAAGATGTTGAACTTAAACGATATCAAAAGCAAATTTATTCAAGTTTTTGTTCAAAGTTTGGGTTCTCAAGTATTGAAGAATATGAAGTTAATCATAGTGCTCGAATTATTTCAAATGCAAAAGAAACAGCTAAATTTATTAAAGAAATTCAAAGATTAGAGAATAAATTGAAATTTGAAAATGAAAGATTGAGTGATTATAAACTTCATTTAAAGAAACTTAAGATGGATAGGGATGTATTTTTCGAAAGTTGGAAGAAACTTTCAAAAGAATTGAGTGTCACGGAAGAGAAAATCGATGATTTGCAAAGTGAACTTGATGTAACTAAAGAAGATTATAAGAAACTTAAAAGCAAAGCAAAATCTTTACTATCAAAATCTTCTGATATGGAATCTTCAATCAATTCTTTGAAAACTGAAATTAAGAATTTGAAAAAGGAAATTGCTGATATTGAAGAAAGCATCGAAGCTATTAAGGCTGATAATAAAACTCAACTTGTGAATGCAAAACTTGATAATGTGAAGATACCATTATTATCAGGTTCTTTAGAATCAATACCTTTAGAAGATGGAAGTATTGAGCATGAACAATTGAATGAAAAATGGGAAGAACTGTTCAATGAACTCAAAGTTAATTTCTCGAAATTGGATAACCAGTATCGTGTTTTCATTGAAGGTGTTGATATGGATGAAGATGATGAGGAGAATACTCTAGAATTCATTGAAGAGAAATGTAAAACTGAGATTGAAAAACTACAGCAAGAAGTTCAGAATTTACATCCAGATATACATGCTACTGAACACCTTGAAACAGCTCAAGAAAGATTGAGAGAAGTAGAGGAAGAATTCATGGATGCACGAAAATCTGAAAAGGAAATAGTTACTAATTTTGAAAAGGTGAAAGAAGAAAGATACCAAATGTTCATTCAAGCGTTTGAGCATGTTTCTGGGGCAATCGATGATGTTTATAAGGAACTAACTAAATCTAGGGCATCACCAATGGGTGGTTCAGCGTATTTGACACTTGAAGATGAGGATGAGCCATTCTCATTTGGTATAAAATATCATATTATGCCACCATTAAAGAGATTTAGAGATATGGAAAATTTGAGTGGAGGAGAGAAAACAATCGGTGCTTTAGCTTTACTCTTTGCAGTACATTCATACCACCCATCACCATTTTTCGTTTTAGATGAAGTAGATGCTGCTCTAGACAATGCCAATGTTAATAGGATTGCTAACTACATTTCAAAACATAGAGGACCCGGTTTCCAGTTCATTGTTATTAGCTTAAAAAACAGTTTATTCGAAAGAAGTGATTCCTTGGTAGGTATATACAGAGACCAAGATGTAAACTCTTCGAAAATATTGACTGTCGATTTACGTGAATTTGCAGAAGCTACATGATCTTTGCATTTTTTTTTTTAGCATCCGTAATTAGTCTATAAATTTTGCTTTATTAAGGAATTAGAAATAACATGGAATCTGGTAAAAATAGTAAACTGTTTGGATTATGATTACAAAACAACTCATCACGATCTGAGAAGAGATTATTTTTTATTAGCAGCTTCAAGTACATCCAACATATAAGATGCCCACATATGAATTTTGATGAAAAACTTCTCATCTTGTAATATTTCAACCATACTTTTAGCTTTCGGTAAACCTGCAGATCTTCGCAGATAAATATCGGTATTATGTAAATCGGATGGTTCTGAAATACTCTGTCTATTTCGTGCTGTTATGAGAATGGTTTTCACCATTTCTTTTATATTTATTAAAATAAATGTGTAATTCTTAAATAAGTCTGCTTCTCGATCAGATGTAACGATGATAGAGTATTTTCGCTCAGAACCTCTAGCTGTTCTGTCAACCAATGAGAAAGTCAAAGCTAGGGAGTATCCATGTTTGGAATTTCCGAAATATAGTGGTTTGCTCAAATCAGCATTTGTTTCCGCTGTAAATATTCTAATGATTGTCTGCCTCAAGGAATAATAAATATCGGTGTTGCTTGGAAATTGTGTTGATATAAAATAGGTTGCTGTGTTCTTCTTTGATTTAGTTTTCAACGTCATATACCTTTTCTCTTTGATATCATCCTTGGAAGTGCCCATTAGACTGGATATTTGATCCTCTAAGGTGAGTGTTATTTTAGAGGATTCTAGTGCGTCGTCGTTCTCAGATTGTATACTTTCTACCGGAGTTATATGCTCATCGGTTGTAGTAATGGTTGAGCTCGTTCGATTCGTTGAGTTAGAAGCTTGTGTCGAAAGGTCAGATCCTTTATTATCCTTTTGAGGTAGCTGAAATAAGCAAGACTGACAAAATTGAGATCTCGGTAATTGAGGAGAATAGTAGTTTGCTAAATCTCGTTCATTAGTAACTATCTGAGTGCACATTATCATAGAGGGACCGTGCACCTCACAAAAATGGGCTAATGAGACAATAAAAGTCATATTGGGTATCTTTCTCACCAGACTTCAGATAGTTTTGAGTATAATACTATATTTTCCGTTTAATACTGTGCTTATTGAAATTTGAGTGATTTTATTATCAGCAATCTTAAAGATTATCGACCCGGAAATTTCACACCCTCAGCGCCCGATTGTCTCAAAGTGGAAACCGACCCGTAACTTCTAAAAATGGTGATGGGAGTTCAGTGTTGTACCTTATCAGGAGAAGGTATATATGAATCGGCTCTAAATCTGGCAGAAAAAAAAATATCTTTGAAGAGTTGAGTCTCAATAGACAATATGACTTCGGTTCATTCAGAGTATGCTGGACTTTTCAACCGACAGTCTACGCATTCGTTTGGCAAAACAAACGCAGGAGTTCAGCGAGTTTTGTTCCCTCTGCCATCTCATCTCGTTAAAGTACGACATATTCGTACGATCTCAATCAAATCGACAATAACACAATTGCAAGAAGATTCAAGAACTTCCAAAGTAAAGTTTTCTCTCCCAGACGAGAAACTAAAAGAGAAAGACTCTAGTGAGGCTGATCTTTTAAATAGTCACCACAACGCAGCTAAACTTTTACGGAAGGGGAAATCAATAAGCAATTTGAAACATAATATTTCAGAGGATGGAATTGAATCCAATGGAGTGATTCAAAAGTCTGCGTTAAACCAGCCTCTAGAGATACGACAACAGTTGAAATTACAGGAAAAGAACGATGCCTATTTTCACGACTGTTTTTATTCCATTAGCAATTTTTTAGAGTCTGAACCTTACTACATAAGTCGTGTTTTCCCTGCACATACAGATATATCAGATGAGATTAGATTAAACATTTTAACTAATTCTGCATCCATTAATGTTTTCATACGACATTTTCAAGAATGGATTCTATATGAGCAATATCATATCAAACTTTCAATTCTTGTCAACCTTGGACTTGATTATCAATTGATTAAGAATCGTTTACAAGATATAGATAATATTATTTTTCTTAAACTCACTGATAATTGTTACTATACGATACCCAATAATAGAATACCACACCAAATCGTTGAAGAATTACAAGAAACTTTTCTCAATCAGGTGAATAATTTTGTAGTTGATAATTCCTTTTTCAAACCAATTTCTTGCACATATGATCAAATAATGACAATAAATAATTTCAGTAGATGTATACAAGATTTGAGAAGGTCGACCTCGATTCTAAGATCTAGGATTGAACAAGAGATTAAAAATCCAGAGAGTTTAAAGTTTCATCTTGATCAAGTAGTGGAGCTGACCAACGTGAAATCAAACTATGAAAAGCTGGTAAATGAGAAGCAAACTCAAAATGAAGAAATACGGAAAAAGTTAGAATTGTTAAGAGAGAAAAAAAGAAAACTAGAGGCCAAATTGGTGCAATTGAAGAGATCAAACTCCGTCGAATCTTCCATCATTGCTCAATCACAAGAGTATAAACCAAAGAATGAAGAAACTATCTATAAGATTTGTTTGGAAAAGTCAAGATTTGCGTCTTCAATACTCAAGGTATTCCCGATTGAGTTGGCTGAGGGTAAGTTTGATTGCAGTTTATTTGGGGTTTCGTTCCCATCTTCTTTGATTTCTCAGCATAATATAGACCATCACATGAGCAGGAAGACAGATTCGAATGAGATACCTCTTGAAACAATCTCAATATCAGTAATGAAAAGTCTGATGCAATTACCGAAACAAGAAATGGAGAGACTAAATGCTTTAATCGGATATATATCATTGATTGTGAGTATCATTTTTGAAATACTGATGATTGCTCCAAAATACCATATAAAGTTTCTTGGATCCACATCTTACATTCATGATTATCTTTCCAAAAATAGAAAGAATGAACTTTCGGGAGATGGTAATAATAATATCAATAATAAGCATCTATTGAATGATACTAAAAAACCTACTATATACCCATTATTTATATGTCACAATCCTACATTGACAATGAAGTTCACTTATGGGCTATTTCTTTTAAGGAAAAACATTGAACAATTATATGATTTTGAGAACATATCTAAAATTGATGAATTTAATTTACTCACAGCATGTAAGATTTGGTTAACATGTATTGAAAGTTATTCTGATGTTCAATTTGAAGGTAAAACTGATTTCAATCGAGAAGATACTAGTGTTAAGAATAATGAGGAGACTAACGAAATTGAAAGATTGAACGATGTGAATCAAGAGAATTTTACAGAAGATGTGAGAAATGCAATGGTTGAAAATGTTAATAGATTGAGAGTTTCAGATACATCACGAAGTTCCAATTCTTTTGTTTCAAGTAATAAATCATCTGTAGAAGCAAATATAAATTCAATGGTTAATGAATTCAATCACAATCTTTTATCCGAGGAACGGATTAAAAATATTAAGAAACATTTGTTAAGAGGTATAAATAAATAAAGTAGATAGGGTAGTTTAATAATTGTTAATTAGAGATTATAGATATATAAAGTGAGAAAAATGATTCTACTACAGTAAATTATTCTGAAGTCAATGAAAACAATTTAGATAGAGCCCATTTTGTGAATGGATGTAAGTTTGATAAACTATCTGAATTTTCAATTGATTCAGCTACCATCGAAGATAATGAAGAAATTCCTGCCTTTTCTTGCCATTTCTTCAAACCTGCAAAGAATTCTAAACCTAATGAAAGTATCAACACAACTGCCAAAACCAGAGGTCCAAAAATACCATCTAAATGAGTTCCACTACGAGCTTTAATAAGTTCCAATCGTTTAAGATAGATTGTATATGCCCAAACACCAGAGAATAAAGATAAAGCAAAGTAGATATAAGCCAAATTTGTAGCCAATTTAGGGAAATGAGAAGATTTAACACTTGAATATATTGTAAAAGTCCATGCAGTTAATAAAGTAGTTACATGTAACCAACGAACAAAAGTACGTTCATTAGCTAACCAAACTTTTGCTTCGACTCTAATTGGGCCAGATTGACGAATTAATTGTTGAGGTTTAACAACTCCTGGTGGTAATTCAATTTCTTCATCTTCAGATTCATAACCATTTAATTTGGAAGATGCAAACATTGGCATCAAAGCACCAGTTAAATTTTTCTTCTTTTTCTTCTTCTTATCATCCTGATAAGGTTTCATTGGCAATCGTTCATTTGCATAGATTTTATTATTATTATTGTAATTTTCGATTTGGGAATTATTTGTTGAAGCTGGAAGAGGAGATGGAGTTTTATCATCATCTGAGGATTCTTCATCAAGATCATCACCTTCTTCATCAATTTGATCGAGATGAATATTTGAGGAACCAGTTTGAGGTTTAACTGTTGAACCAATTTTCTTTTTCAAATTTTTCAAGATTTCAGCTTGTTGTAATTCTTTTAATCTCTTATTCTTTGAATCGACATAAGCTTGCTCAGGATTTTTCCTTATATCCCATTCTAATTCAGGTAACCAGAATGGTAAAATATCCAAGTTATCGTCTTCAAGGAAGAAAACAGAGATACCTTGAATAAATTTGGAAAAGTTTGGAACTTCTTTAACTAAATGAGAATTGGTTAATTCGTTAATCCAAGCTAAAGTTCTTGATTGAGGATTGTTTAAGACTGATGAAGAGATTTTAATTTCCATTAATGAATAAGGAAATTTGGAATATTCACCTTGTCTTAATAAAGAATAAGGATTTTCAACTGCAGAATCAATATCTTTCCTATGCCATTCATGTGGGTCTCTAATTGGTCTTTGTTGATCAAAAGAATCTTCTCTAATGAATAGAATATCAGAATCGATTGTAATTCTTACTCTATCATCACCAGGCATTTGAAATGCAGTTCTAGTATAAACGGCTCTTAAAACTGGCTCTAAATGGTTATGAACAATGAAATCTTGTAAAGTTTTGAAATTCGAAGTATAAGTATCAATTAACTCCTTCGAAAAACCTTTCTTTTGTAATCTCTGTTGAAATTTAGCAAGATTGAATTTTTTGGAAGCTTTTTTACTTTTTCTATAATCAAAGAAATTTATTTCATCATGAGAATCATCATTTGAGAAATCATTTTTATCCATTTGATCATCTTTGTCATTTGAAGAAGGGAAAATGAAATCATTCATGTATTTTTCTTTTAAAGATAATTTAATATCGTTTGATTTACCGGTATCGTAATCAAAAATTCTCTTTTCAATACTTAGATCTGAATTATTTTTCAATTTACCATTCCATACAATTCTAAGTGAAGGAGTTTTATTCAGTTGTTTCAGCAATTTATTATTGTATAATTCAAAATTTCTATTGTCAAAATATAAAGAAGTTATTGTTGAATCTGCTAAGCTTGAATTATCATCGTCATCATCATCTATATCATCGTTACTATTATTGTTATAGATTAAAACAGGTAAATGTCTTAAAATAGTTGTTTTGATTTCCATTAAATTATCAGGATGAACCCAAAATTTCAAAACTTTGAATTGCGAGTCATTGGAGCCAGCATTAAGAGTTGGAGTGGTTGATAATTTACCAGAGCTTGAAATTTTATTGAAAGAGTTTTGCAAAGAATTTGATAATGAAGAACCTAACGAAACGGAGCTAACTTGATCCCTAATAAAGGAATATAGGGTTGAGATTCTGAAAAGATAAGGAGATGTATCTTCCGTAATATTGTTTAGAGGCAAATCTTTCATTCTGACGTTCAATAAAGCTTTGACAGAATAACCTTTATGTAATCTGTCATGCTTTTTAACAATTTTAATGAAACCGGTGAAATTTAATCTTGCAAAATGATCTAATTCATTTGCCAGAGATAATAGTTCTTCGAGCTTTTGTTGAAATTTGGAAGCATCAAAGTTTGGATCCTTCTTATTCTTTTCCAATAACTCCAAGTATTTTTCAGATTGTAACTCTAGCTTTGATATCTCTTCATCCAACTCTTTATACTTTGAAACTTGGAAAGAATAAACTTTCTCCAATTCCTTATCTAAGAATTCAGCAAAAGCAGATTCGTCTTTTTCAGACCAAGCAGAGTCAGGATCAAGGTTATTGACGACACTCTCCTTAAGAAGTCTCTTTAGCTGCTCGTAATTGATGTAGTAGTCTTTCCAAGGAGCATAGATTTCAGATTGTAATTTGACACCAAACAACATTGTCGGATGATTTAACTTTCAGGGCCAATGTACTACTGAAGGGGAAAAAACAGGAGTACACAACTGGAAAGGAATGCAAGAGGAACTGCAAATAGGAACACCAGAGATACAAGATTGGGATACCAGAGAAGAGCAGCACGAGAGGCAGGATTGATTGATTGGCAATCTACCTTCTCCATTGTCTCCTGACAGGGCCTCGTTTTTATGCACGTGCTGGGACAATAAAGTAAATTGCTTCTGGCGGAGGCTCAGCACAAAGCACAAAAGCACCATCTTCGGTGCACGTGATATCCACGTGACTTCCCTGTCGGGAAATAGCCGACGCGGGGGCTCAGCGCGTCGGCTGTGTCGGCTGCCGCAGCAGCTCGATCTCGGTTTCTCCACGAACAGGACACAGAGAGACAAAACCAGAAAGACAGAGAGACAGAGAGACAGACAGAGACAGACAGATACCGTACATTACGAGACAGCTTTGTCTGCGCATTCTTTCCAGCGGGTTCTCCCCTTCCTTCTCTACATAGTCAAACACCAATGGCTTCGTTATCTTCTCTTTTGAACCCCTCCACTGGAGCTGAGGATAGTGCAGCATCAGCAGCGGCAACGGCACGATCAGCATCACCATCACCAACTACAGCAACAACGACTGCATCAGCATCGTCCGCACTCCATCCGTCACTGCAGCCCACTGGCCAACACACAAAGTCGTCTACCCCTCTGTCAATTACGGACATTATCATGAATCAGACGGACGACTCATACTCCAAAAACTCTACCAACTCTCCATTAACAAGTGCCCGGACTACAGACACCAAACCTTCGCTCAATGCCAGCACATCCTTCACGATGAACAGCAACCAAGACAACGATACAAAAAACGGCTCTTCACATCTGCCCCTCCCAAAAAAGATTAGGCCTACTCCTGAGTACAATAATATATACTCGACCTCTTACACGCCCATAATTCCTGGTTACAGCAACACCTCTACGTATCAGGTCGACAACACCAATGACAAACTAAACTCGAAAATCAAGTCCACAAAGAGTACAACTTTCAACATAACCACTTCAATACCATCAGTTGAAAATGATCAGAATCGTGAACAAGAACACATGAAAAGTTACCAAACCTTACTGATAAATTCACGTTCAAGACATTTAAAGAAAAATGACGGTGAACCATATTGGAGGAATGAAATTCAATTCAAGTTCCTTATGTCTTTATTTTTCAATTACTATCGTGTCTTTAAAAATCCTTATTTCAATACTCCCCAGGGTTTTGACTGGCCAAATCACTTTAAACTTTACAGAGATCCTGATGGTAGTGTTCATGAAAATAATGGAGAGTTGTTAACTTTCTTTGAGCTCTATCTTATAACCCTCTTGAAGTCCTCTAAAATATCTAAAGTACTGAAAGCGAGATTAATGAATGATATCCACTATGCTTTGAATTTCACTATAATCTGTTTACTTGTTAATATTGGCAGACTAAATACAACTGTGAATTTTGATTATGAGATGAGATCTCAATTTAGAACGTATCACTCGATTCCTTCCCTTCAAATTACCAATCACGATGCTATCATTGAGAAATATTATCCCTTATCTTTGAAAAAAGATTCAACAGATAATCTTGACATTCAGAAAAATTCAGATACTAGTTTGATCATGTGCGATGGTAAACTTGTCAAAAACTCAAAGAAAAACTCTTTAGACCAACAACAACATGAACAGCAGCAGCAGCAGCAGCAAGAACAAAAATCAACTGTTATAATTATCAAACAGCTTCAAGACACTCCTAGAATTAAATCAATTTTAAAATCAGTTAATGATTTGAGCTTCAGCTCACCAAAAACTTTCAGTGAATTTATTAATACAATATCAGAGAATTCTCATAGTATGAATATAGTATCAATCATTTTTTTCATTTGTTCTAATGAATATGATATTAGTCAAGCTTTCTTCCCCTTCGATCTATCTGAACCAGTTACTCCTAAAATAGTTAGTACAGGCTCATTATTGAATGATATTTGGTTAAGACCTAAGTTCAAATCTTCTGATAAAGTAAAGAAGTTTCTATGGCTGCTTTATACCATTTTGGAAACAAAACTAGAAATCTTCAAGATTCTAAATAATCCATTTAATGAATCAACAGATAAATTACCACGTGATGATATAGATGATTCTTTGACCTTAACTCAAGAACTTTCGATAATTGATCATAAAAAGCCTTATCTGTCTCCAACAATCGAAAAATTGAAAAAACTTATACCCCAGTGGTCTCTCGTGGATCAAGGTGAAGATTTAGATCCGCTATTAAATGATTTTGATACAACTCAAGAGGTTGAATTTGCAGTTCAAATGAAGCATCTGAGAGTTAAGTTTGTTGAAAATGAAAATCATAATGCAACCTTGACTACAATCAAAGCTTCAGGAATCACTTCATCAACTCCATTATCAGTGACAACAGCAATTACCACCGAAGCTTCCAATCAAGACGAAATAAAGATAGCAGAGACAAACGATTCATCTAAATCACTAACTGCTCAAAACTTTGGTCGTAAAAGGCCTAAAACTAGCTCAAATGAATTCTCACCTAGATTTTACAATCCAGATGGTACTTCAGAGCTAGATAATAGAGGAGGTGAGAATTCTTCAACCCATAATGATTTGATCGCTGAACAACTTAACTTGGGAACTTCAGACAATGAACTCAACTCATTTGACGGAGTCAATCCTACTAACTCAATTGTTGATGATGATGATAATACGGATGATGATTTTGAAATACCAACCACAGAAACGAGGAAACGTCCTAATGATGACAGTGTTGAAATGAGTGCAATAAATCCACTTATACCTTCAAGTTTCGAAGACAATACTCTAGGTAATGATGCTATTGGATTTTTCAATTATGGGTATCCTGGTCCAATTGTAAGTGATACCAAGAGACATGAGGACGGTTCCTTAGTTATTACAAGTTGCGTTAAAAGAAAAAGAGCAAGAAAGGTTACTGTTGCTGACCCAGCTGTTAAAAACAGTATTGAAAGTTTGTTCAATTATTTAATCAAAGATTTTAAAAATGGCAAACTTTTATCCAAGAATGCATTGGCAAGAAGAGAAATTAATAGGGCACTTTCTGCGTTCATTTTCGAATTAATATCCTATAAACAATCACAAGCTTATAAATTGAGAATGAAAGAAGGTAATTGGAAACATTTTATGAAACATTTATGGGATGTCAATCTTCTTGTTGAGAAAGAAATTGAAAGACCAGAATTCACTTTTGAAGATTGGGGTGAATTTAAAACCACAATGAACAGAGTTTTACATCATATTAATATTGTCTTAAACACAAGAACTAAAATCGACTCTAAATCACCTCAATCTGATTTGTTTGATGAGAACGAATTGAATTCTCATGCTTCCTTTTTAGATGACGTTTTTAAGTCACTACCTGAATAGTTATTAATTGCTCCCTCTGTATATTTCAGCTATAATTTGTATAATAATTGATTAAACTATCTAAATTTTCAATATTTTTCATTTTTTAGCTACTACTACAAATAAACAACTCAAATCATGACTTTTTTTAATATACATTATTTATAGATTAATTATAAGCATTAGACTATATCAACTCAATGTTGATGACTGAATTACCTCTTACTACACACTGTCCAATATCAACATATTCCTTGTCACCCCTTTTTGTCTTAACCTCAACACAATTGGTCATTGTAAGATTAAGGAAAAAATCATACCCTGATAATATTCCTTGTACTAATCTATTTCCATTCAATTCAACTCTAATCTCCTTTGACAGAAACTGATCCAGTTCAGGCACATCAACCATAACGTTTTATTTCCGTTGTAGTTGTTTGCGAAATAATAACGTGGATACAACAATACAGATTTGTCCTACCGATTCCAGAAAATTCTGTGTGAGGTAGTTCTCAGGCGTTCTGCGTGCGAGTCCGAGGAATATTTAACTGTATGAGCCACACCGAATTTCCCTTCATCTACAGATCAGATCAAAATCTTTTTAAATGTTTCTTTTGTAAACTAGGAATAATATATATATTTACAATAGCTACAAAATGTCCGCAGATGAAGCTACCGGTCCACGTTCCAAGGTTTTCTTCGATATTGCAATTGGTGATGAAACAATTGGTAGAATTGCATTCGAATTATTTGATGATATAACCCCTAAAACAGCGGAGAATTTCAAACAATTATGTACAAGAGAACCAGGTTATAAAAATAGTATTTTCCACAGAGTTATCAAAGACTTTATGATTCAAGGTGGTGATTATGAAAATTTTAATGGTACCGGTGGAAGCTCTATTTATGGTGAAAAGTTTGATGATGAGAATTTTAACTTAAAACATGATCGCCCATTCCTTTTATCAATGGCAAATGCAGGTCCAAATACCAATGGCTCGCAATTCTTTATTACTACTGTTAAAACTCCACATTTAGATGGTAAGCATGTTGTTTTTGGTAAAGTAATTGCTGGAAAATCTGTTGTTAGAGAAATTGAGAGAACTCCAACAGGTGAATCTGATCGTCCAATAAAGGAGTGCAAAGTTATTAATTGTGGTATACTTCAAGAAGGTGACCCATTGGTACTTGATGATGGAACTGGTGATAAATATGAAGATGTTTTATCTGACGAAAAATCTGTAGATATCAACAAGCCAGAAACTGTTTTCGCCGCCGTTGAAAATATCAAGAACATTGGTACTGAGTGTTTCAAAAAGGGAGATTTCAAAATAGCCTTGAAAAAATATCTTAAAGCTCAAAGCTATATGTCTGAATATCACCCAGATGATTTAACTGATGAAGATATTGCAACTTATTGGAAACTACAAATCTCTTGTTTCCTCAATGCTGCATTGATGGCAATGAAGCTTAAAAATTCACAAGATACAATAAAATACGCAACTGAAGCATTGGAGTGTGAACAACTTGATGATAAGTCAAAGGCTAAGGCTTATTTCAGAAGAGGTACCGGTCATCTTCTAGGTCACAATGAGGAGGACGCCATCGCTGATTTCCAAGAAGCGCTCAAGTTGCAACCTGGTGATGCAGGTATCACAAGAAGCCTTAACGAAGCTAAGGCCGCACTCAAAGCTAGAAAAGAGAAGGAGAAGGCCGCTTATAGTAAGTTCTTCTCTTAAAACCACTTGTTGTGAAACGATGAAGTAAAAGTTTTATACAACCAGCCCGCATCTCTAAGTAGATTGTTGTAACAGAATTCGATTCGATCTGGCTGAGCCGCGTGTCCGTCGATCGACGCTGCCACTTTCCGCCGGCGTGTCATTAAAACCAGCGACGGCAAAGTGGCGAGCAAGGGCGAAACTGGACACTCACGGTGCACTGTATCAGTTTATTGTACGGTTGTTGAATACACGTAACCGTTTGGTTTGGCGGCTTTGATCTGTTTACCTTATCAGCATTACCTTTTGCCATCTGTGTCTTGTCATTATATCCCCTTCATTGGTTTAGTTGACTTGTTTTTGCCCACAGTTTGATTTATCCATCAGTTCTATCAATTGAAACATTACTGGAAGTTTGAAAATTTTATATAGTTTTTGATAACATTTTCATCAAATTTACAAATATAAAGAAAAATATTCATTTGATAGTACTTCAATACTTTTCTTAAACAAACTTACTAACCAAATTTGCATATAACTAATCTAAATAGATTAAACTATCCACTTGTAATAATCTTGGTAAAGGTTTATTTGATCAAATAGATTTCAGCACTCATTTATCCGCAATAGATAAAAGTATAAATAATCAAAAACTGCAACTAAAAACAAAAGCTCACTAACAGCTAGTTCTACTATTATTGTTGTTTCTATCATTTTTATCTGTGATAATATCTAGTAACTCATTGACTTGACTGTTACTAAGAAATCTCTTTAATTATCAAAGAAGATCCAATCCAACCAGAGGTATTATTTTCTCACCTGTATTATATTAGACTTTGTATCATTTTCAATTCTATTTCATTCAATCAAAAACTAAAAATCCTTTTTCATTTCAAATATCACAAAAATCACAAAAAAAACTTATACTTAAAAAAATTGTGTTAATATAAATACTATCAAATATGAATAGATTTCCATATTCAAGTGCGCCATTAAGAACTGTCCAAGAAGTATGTATTATTGGACAATTTCTCTGATTTTCTTCATCAAAAAGAAAACCAATACTAACAAATCCGTTCTCTTAATTTTTCTATCTAGGTTCAATTTGGATTATTTTCTCCCGAAGAGGCGAGAGCCATTTCAGTCGCCAAAATCGAATATCCAGAAATTATGGACCCTGTAACTATGAAACCAAGAGAAGGTGGCTTAAATGATCCAAGACTCGGTTCGATTGACCGAAATTTTAGGTGCCAAACATGCTCAGAAGATATGCAAGAATGTCCTGGTCACTTTGGTCACATCGAATTGGCAAAACCTGTTTTCCATATTGGATTTTTGGCCAAAATCAAAAAAGTTTGTGAATGTATCTGTATGAACTGTGGTAAAGTATTATTAGATGAACATACCAATGCCCAATTTGCAGCAGCAATCAAAATCAGAGATCCTAAGCGTAGATTCAATGCCGTTTGGTCATTATGTAAGACTAAAATGGTGTGTGACGTTGATCCACCTTTAGATGAGGACGAAGATGAAGCAGAACATCAATATAAAAGAGGAGGATGTGGTAGCGTCCAGCCATCAATTAGAAAAGATGGTTTAAAACTTTGGGGTACTTGGAAAAGAGCTAACGTTGAAGAAGAGATAGAAAATCTAGAAAGAAGACAAATCACAGCCTCTGATATATTAAATGTTTTCAAACACATATCACCTGAAGACTGCTATAAATTGGGCTTTCACGAAGAATGGGCACGACCAGAGTGGATGCTGCTTACAGTTCTTCCTGTTCCTCCTCCTCCAGTTAGACCTTCTGTTGCTTTCACCGACTCTAAAAGATCTGAGGATGATTTGACATATAAACTTGCAGATATTTTAAAGGCTAATATCAATGTGCAGAAATTCGAGATGGATGGTAGTCCTCAACACGTTATTAGTGAATTCGAAACTTTGCTACAGTACCATGTTGCAACATATATGGATAATGATATTGCTGGTCAACCTCAAGCTTTACAAAAGAGTGGTAGACCAATTAAATCTATTAGAGCTCGTCTAAAGGGTAAAGAAGGTCGTTTGAGAGGTAATTTGATGGGTAAAAGAGTTGACTTTTCTGCTAGAACCGTTATTTCTGGTGACCCGAATCTTGAACTAGATCAAGTTGGTGTTCCTAGATCCATAGCTAGAGTGTTGACTTACCCTGAAATTGTGACACCTTATAATATTCAAAAATTAACTGAAATGGTCAGAAATGGACCTAATGAACATCCTGGTGCAAAGTATGTTATTAGAGATAATGGTGACAGAATTGACTTAAAATTCAATAAAAGAGCTGGTGATATTCAACTTCAATATGGCTGGAAGGTTGAACGTCATTTGATGGATGATGATCCTGTTTTATTCAATCGTCAACCTTCTTTACATAAAATGTCTATGATGTGCCATAGAGTTAAAGTTATGCCCTATTCTACTTTCAGAATGAATTTGTCTGTTACTTCTCCATATAATGCCGATTTCGATGGTGATGAAATGAATTTACATGTTCCTCAATCCTATGAAACTAGGGCTGAACTTTCTGAGCTTTGTGCAGTTCCATTGCAAATCATCTCTCCTCAATCTAATAAACCAGTTATGGGTATTGTGCAAGACACTCTTTGTGGTATTCGAAAAATGACTCTCAGAGATAACTTTCTTGAATATGATCAAGTGATGAATATGTGTTACTGGATTCCTGACTGGGACGGAATTATCCCACAGCCTGCTATCTTGAAACCAAAACCTTTATGGACAGGTAAACAAATATTATCATTGTGTATTCCAAAAGGTATTTTCCTTCAAAGGCTCGATGGATCAGTGCTTTCACCTAAAGATTCTGGTATGTTAATCCTGGATGGTGAAATTATGTTTGGTGTTGTGAATAAAGCTACAATTGGTGCAACGGCGGGTGGTCTAATCCACATTGTCATGCGAGAAAAGGGGCCTTATGTATGTGCTAAATTGTTTGGTAATATCCAAAAAGTTGTCAATTATTGGTTACTTCATAATGGTTTCTCTATTGGTATCGGTGACGCAATTGCAGATCCTGAAACTATGAAAACAATCACCGAGACAATCAAAGAAGCTAAGGATCAAGTTCAACAAGTTATCAGAGATGCTCAAAAGAACTTACTAGAAGCTGAACCTGGTATGACCCTAAGAGAATCTTTCGAACAAAAGGTTTCTAAAATTTTGAACGAAGCTAGAGACTCTGCTGGTAAATCGGCTGAAACATCTTTGAAAGAAGCCAATAATGTCAAACAGATGGTTACTGCAGGTTCCAAAGGTTCTTATATTAATATATCTCAAATGTCTGCTTGTGTTGGACAACAGATTGTGGAAGGTAAACGTATCAATTTTGGTTTTGCGGATCGTTCATTACCTCATTTTACCACAGATGATTATTCTGCAGAGTCTAAAGGTTTTGTTGAAAACTCATATTTGAGAGGTTTAACTCCTCAAGAATTCTTTTTCCATGCTATGGCTGGTAGAGAAGGTTTGATTGATACTGCCGTTAAAACTGCAGAAACTGGTTATATTCAAAGACGTTTGCTAAAGGCATTAGAAGATATTATGGTTCATTATGATGGTACTACTAGAAACTCTTTAGGTGATGTGATTCAGTTCATCTATGGTGAGGATGGTTTAGACGCAACTGCGGTTGAAAAGCAAACTGTTGACACTATACCAGGTTCAGACGCCGCATTTGAGAAGAAGTACCGTGTTAATTTGATGGACAAGGATATGTCTATTCGTCCAGATGTCGTTGAGTATGGTAATGAGATTCTTGGTGATATAAAATTACAGCAAATCTTAGATGAAGAATATGAAGCTTTGTTAAGGGATAGAGCCTATCTCAGAAAGGAGGTGTTCCCTAACGGTGATAACAACTGGCCATTACCTGTCAATGTTAGAAGAATCATTCAAAATGCACAACAGATTTTCCATGTAGATCGTTATAAAGCAAGTGATCTCACCATCAAAGAAATTGTTGAATCCGTACAGAAACTTTGTAAACAATTTACTGTCATCAGAGGTGATGGTGGCTGTTTAACAGAGGCAAGAGAAAATTCTACATTGTTATTCCAATGTCTTATAAGATCTAAACTGGCAACCAGAAGAGTTTTAGAAGAATATAGACTTAATAGAGATGCATTTGAGTGGGTTATTGGTACAATTGAACAACAGTTCTCAAAGTCTCTTGTTAATCCTGGTGAAATGGTCGGTGTTGTTGCAGCTCAATCTATTGGTGAACCAGCAACTCAAATGACATTAAATACATTCCATTATGCTGGTGTTTCGTCTAAAAATGTTACATTGGGTGTTCCTAGATTGAAGGAAATTTTGAATGTGGCAAAGAACTTCAAGACACCTGCCTTGACTGTATACTTAGAAGACGATGTTGCTGCTGATATTGAAAAAGCTAAGGGTATTCAATCTGCGATTGAACATACCTCATTGAAGAATGTCACTGCCTGTACAGAAATTTATTATGACCCTGATCCAAGGACTACCGTGATTGAAGAAGATTTGGATACTGTTGAGGCTTATTTCGCTATTCCTGATGAAAAGGTTGAAGAGAATTTGCATAAGCAGTCTCCTTGGCTGCTCAGGCTGGAACTTGACAGAGCTAAAATGTTAGATAAGCAGTTGAGTATGCAGCAAGTTGCAGCTAAAATTATGGAAAATTTTGGTGATGATTTGTTTGTTATCTGGTCTGAAGATAATGCTGAAAAATTGGTCATTAGATGTAGAATTGTCAGAGAGGAGAAAGCTTTAGACGAAGAAGAAGAAGAGACTGAAGATGGTTTGTTGAAGGCTTTAGAAGCTCAAATGTTAGAGTCTATCACCTTAAGGGGTGTTAGTGGAATTCAGAGAGTTTTCATGATGAAATACGATAAGACTTATATTGATGATGATGGTGATTTTGCTAAAAAGCAAGAATGGGTTCTTGAAACAGATGGTATCAATTTGGCTGATGTTATCACTGTCGAAGGTATTGATACTACGAGAACTTACTCAAACTCCTTCGTTGAAATTCTTTATGTTTTTGGTATTGAAGCTGCTAGGAGTGCCTTATACAAGGAAATTCTTAACGTTATTGCTTTTGATGGTTCATATGTTAATTACAGACATTTAGCTCTATTGGTTGACTTAATGACATATAAGGGACATTTGATTGCCATTTCTAGACATGGTTTCAACAGAAACGATACAGGTGCATTGATGAGATGTTCTTTCGAAGAAACGGTTGAAATTCTCTTTGATGCAGGTGCATCGGCTGAACTTGATACATGTGAAGGTGTTTCTCAAAATATTATTTTGGGTCAAATTGCACCATTTGGTACTGGTTCTTTTGACGTTTTCTTGGATGAAGATAAATTATCAGCATTACCAAGTGATCATACAATCGATTTGGGCTCTTCCACTGCTGCCGAAACGAAGGGGTCTATGACTTCTTATAGCGATGATACATTTAAGGATGATGTTATTGATATTCCTGTGGGAGCTGATAATGTGGCGTTCTCTCCACTAATCACTGCTGGATCAAATGATGATAGAAGTGGTGGCTTCACTGAATATGGTGGTGGTATGAGTGCATACCAGCCAACTTCACCATATGGAAATTATGGTGCTACGTCTCCAAGTTATGGTGCCACTTCTCCCGGCTATGGTCCAACCTCTCCAGGATACGGACCAACCTCTCCATCGTATTCACCTACTTCACCAGCATACTCACCTACTTCACCAGCTTATTCACCAACTTCACCAGCTTATTCACCTACTTCACCAGCTTATTCTCCAACTTCACCTGCTTATTCTCCAACCTCACCTGCTTATTCTCCAACTTCACCTTCCTACTCTCCAACTTCACCTTCTTACTCGCCAACTTCACCTTCTTACTCTCCAACGTCGCCATCATATTCTCCAACATCCCCCTCTTATTCACCAACATCCCCTCAGTACAGTCCAACGTCGCCTCAATATTCTCCAACTTCACCACAATATTCCCCAACTTCACCACAATATTCCCCAACTTCACCACAATATTCTCCAACTTCACCACAATATTCACCAACATCTCCACAGTATTCACCAACATCTCCACAGTACTCTCCAACATCTCCACAGTACTCTCCAACCTCACCTCAATACTCTCCAACCTCACCTCAATACTCTCCTACTTCACCTCAATACTCTCCAACTTCACCTCAGTATTCCCCAACTTCACCTCAGTATTCCCCAACTTCACCACAATATTCGCCAACTTCACCACAGTACAATAGATCATCAAATTCTGGTGATAGAAAATAAGATGAGTAGGTGGTATATGCTTTTACAGTTTAAGGTACTGTTATTTTCTATAAATTTCTTTTCTTGAAATAATTTGTATAATTTTGTGTTTTATTAATAACGTTAAAAAGTTTTAGAGATAAACAGATTTACAGCGTATATTTATCGTTTCTGATATATTAAACCATTGAACATGTCAAAAGAATTACCGTCAGGTTGAAGTTGATAAATTTCTCCTGATATTAGGTCCTTGGCCATCAACAATCCCCAATCTGGAGTGATCCCACAAATCTGAGCTTTTTTATCTCCTTCCAAAGTAACAATTTGATTTGAATGGAACCAAAGATCATAGTAAGCTGACAAGAAAGGTTTGAACCCAGAAGTCCTAAATTCTGTGAACATTTTATTGAATATTGCAAGATATTTAGCTAACAACTTCTCTTCTTTTATGGGTTGAAGTTTCTTGTCAGTCTTCAACTTCTCAAAGTGTTTATTCATGGAAGATATTACTAAGTTTACTGAGGTAGTGGGAGCCGCATTGCTAACATTCAACCCTGAACCCACTGTAAGACAATAATGTTTATCAATAACATTGGTATTCACTAGAATGCCTCCAATTTTAGCGTGGGTCACTCTTTTACTGCCTACTTCGAGCTTTTCGCCAACAAGTTCAGGGAGCTTGATGTAGATATCGTTGGGCCATTTTATCTTAACGGGAATTTCTTCATAACCAACATCATACTCTAAGATGGCTTTTGTAAATGCCATGGCTGATAAGTATTGCACAAAAACAATCGGAGAAATCTGTGAATCTTTGACTGGAATCAAATGATGCGTAGAAACTGCCAGTACCCCTCTAGGATTCACCCAATTATTACCTGATCTACCTTTCCCAGCAACTTGGATTGTTCCCGTGATAAAAAACCCCTGTGGCAAGATATTCAACCAATTAAAGTTAGAATACATTAAAACTGAGGTTGATGTAAGGACTTCACTATAGACAAATGTATTACCAATGGATTCAGTTGTAAGTGTTTGCCCAGTTTGTTCATAAGATTGAATAAGGTATTTTTTAAACTCTTTCATATCAAAAAAAGGTGTCAAATTCTTATCAGGCAGAATATCTTCACATAAGACTAGTTGTTTGATTGCATGCTCGGGATCGTCTACCGCAGTAGAATTTATAACAGGTAATGTTGATGATGGTTTGAAGATTTCAAACTTATCATTCCCCATATCCATGATTTTGTTTATATGGTAACCAATTTCTTTTTCCATTTTTTCAATCAGCTTTGTTCCACATTTACCAGTGACTGAAGACAGATACATTGGCTTCAAAGTGGGTCTTTCATATTCTTCCTCATTAACTTTCACATCTAGAGTTTTGAGTGCAGCTCTCAAAAACTCAATTCTCTCTTTGTTGGTGGCCTTCAAAGTATCCAACACAGTGGAAAAAGAAGGACTCTCCGAGTTTTTGACTAAAAGCTTAGGACTGAATTCTGGATGGCTACCAAACAAAAGAGCCTTACCTCTACCAACATCACAGAGAACAGTGGATGCTTTGATACCTTCAGGTCCATCTTCGACTGCTATTTGATCGCAGTAAGTTGACAAAACCTTTACATTAGGGTATTTGTGTGCATCAACAAAAACACCACCACCATTAGTGTACAAATGTGCAAATGGCGGTGAATTGGGTAGTAATTCTGTGTTAACTTTTACTTTCAGAACTGCAGTACCATTCTCTGTTCCATAGTTAAATCCCTTTACAACTGCACCTCTGCTTATACCAGGAAAAAACTTCAGCTCTCTAGGTCCACTAACTTCCATATCTGGATTACCAACCTCAAACTCACACCTTGCAGATGAGTAATAAGCACCAGAACAAAACCCAATGAACTTTCCACCTTTAGTAACAAAATCTTTTATCCTCCTATTTGTTTCACCTCTAAACAATCTACATATTGGTAAATCTGCACCACCTGGAATAACTAAAATTGCTGTTTTTGATTCCCACGGCTGTTCCTTCAGGACCTTTTCACTTGCAGTAGAAACAGAGTAATAAGGGAAAAACAACAGTTTGAAAGCGTCCAAGCACTGATCAACACACATTTTTGTTGTTCCCGGACCAGCGTAGACCAAAACATTCATCTTGGACATCTTTGCAACTGTTCATAGGCTATGTACCTCAAAACTTAACATTGCAATAGATTGTAAGAATTGAAGGTTTCTTCAATCGAGTGTTGATTTTCATGAAAATTTCGTGAATCAAATTGAATCATTCTGAATCACTCAGAGTCATTTAAAATGAACTCGTATCTCAACTCCAATTCTGTTTTAAACAAGACCTTCAAGTAAGTTTTTTGACAAATATGTGTATTTAATGTACACTCTATCTTAGGCTTTCTGTTTTGTAATTACTGCTCTATTTTTATTACTAAATCCTGACTTAACTACATGTAGAAATTTCATAACAAACGCTATGTGAATGTGGTATCAGCAACCAAAAGTACAGGTTATCCCATGAAATAGTATAAAGAATATTTGACTTATTTCATCAAAAATGATGCTCAATTATACATTGTGTTTCATGAAGACTGTACCGATAAATCGAGTCGGCGAGTTTCTGTTGGGTTGATTTTGAATTTTTCGAAGCACAAGATTTTATTTTCGTTATGTTGGCCCCAATTATATCCACAAAACACTGAAGATTGTATTTCTTCAATGATTCGTGCGGTGGCATTATCTACAAGAACAACCATATCAATTTTAGATTGCTGGAGGTTAAATTTTGTGAAATTGAACCATTTTTCATCAAACAAACCTCGTCATTTTTCAACTTCTCCACACTGCTACAACCAACTAGAAGATACCAAAAATAAGCACAGCAAGTCAATCAGTGATCATGCACATAAATTTATTAGGGACACGCGGTTTAATAGTGCTAAGGTCTTTTCTGAAGGAAAGGCAAAGCTTGATGATAATAAAAAGCAAGTAACAGAATTATCCAAGAATTTCAAGGAGAAGACTTTACAGAAGTCCAAAGATATAAAAGAAAAGACTTTACAAAAATCTAAAGATTTGAAGGAGAATATCAAAAAAATTATACCAGAAGATATTCATGAAGACATCTATACATTACCCAACTTTTTGACTGTAACCAGACTAGTGACCGCTCCTTTGATAGGTTATTTAATCATTCATGGACAGGTTGCACTTGCATTGGCATTTTTCAGTTATTCTTGCGTAACTGACTTTCTTGATGGTTACATAGCACGTCGTTGGAATTTACAATCTGTTGTTGGAACTGTTATAGATCCACTTGCGGATAAAATGTTAATGTTGATTTGCACAATTTGTCTTACGATGACGTCCGAAATACCTTTCTACCTAGCATTCTTGATAATAGGTCGTGATGTCGGTTTAGGTTTATCTGCGTTTGTTATTAGATATATCTCTTTACCTCCACCAAAAACATTTTGGAGGTACTGGGATTTCAGTATTCCGAGCGCTGAAGTACATCCGACTAAAATCAGTAAAATTAATACTGCCTTACAAATGCTATATCTCGGGTCTATGATGGTCAAGCCAGTCTTTATGTTATATTTGTCAGACAGATTTGGCACTGAAACAACGTCAATTTTTCTGAACTATATTCAATGTATGGAATGGACAGTGGCATTTACCACCTTATGGAGTGGTTTGAGCTATGTTTTCAGTAAGAATGCTGTCAAATTTATTAGGAGGTGACGTTCAAGAAATCTAATATACATAAAAAAGTTTAATACAATAACGTGATTTCATACATCCTAATAAAGTTGTGACGGTCTTTATTACACATTTCTATAGAATACACTTTTTAACGACTAATAGCAATATCATCGATTCTTAAAATGGATTTCACCGTTTCAGCACCTAATGTAATTGCACTTGTGTTGACTAGAACTGGTTGGAGGACATTTTCTGTGTATGTGTTAGTAGCACCAGATCTTCTTACACTTATACCAGCCTCTCTTTCACCATTTTCATGCCTGTTCCTTAAGTCTGTCACAATTTCGATGGGATTTAGACCTGCATTTTCAGCTAAAGTGGTTGGAATCACTTCTAAAGCGTTTGCAAATTCAGCCAAGCAAAGTTGTTCTGCTCCTGAAAGTTTGTTTGCTTCCTTTATCAAAGTTCTGGAAGCTTCAATTTCAGGTGCACCACCACCGGCAATCAACGCCTTTTCTTTGACCAAACATCTGATAACACATAATGCATCGTGTAAAGATCTTTCTGCTTCGTCCAAAACTTGATTATTTGCGCCCCGACATATCACAGAAACGGTTGGTTGTGTAACGTTTTTAATTCCTGTTATCTTAACTATCTTGGAACCTGATGATTCTGTCTCTTCAATTAGATCTGCTGTTGCTAATCTACTTTCAGTAAAGGAAGCAATATCTGCAATAGGTTTACACCCAAGGGACTTGGCAATAAATTCAATATCATCTCTTTCGATGTCTTTTACAACCATGATGTTTAACTTGGAAAGAAAGTGAAGAGCCAAATCATTAACAGCATCCCTTAAAATGGATTTCTGAATCAACAAAACGTTACATTTTGCTTTTTTGATTTGCTTGCAAATGTTCAGAATATATGCTCTTTCCTCTTTCAATATTTTGTCCATTTGTCTATAATCATTAACAACAATGTTGTTTTCCATATCAGGTTTAGGAGGGGAAAGCTGGAATTGAACTAAACCAATTTTGGCTTTTTCCATTCTTATTGGTCCACCAGCACTTTTTACAGCAGTTTGAGTTAAAACAACACCATCAATCATCTCTGTATCATCAATAGTACCACCCACTTGTTTAACTAACCTGATATCATTCAAATCTACGTTGCTAGCATCTTTTTTAACAACTTTCAAAACGGAATCAACAGCGATTGGACCCAAAAGACTTGAGTGTTGAGCAACGATTTTGGAAGAAAGTGAGGTATTTGCAGCCTTGATCAAAGATTCTCTGTCTTCTAAAGATATTTTATGTGACATGTCAAGGAAAATTTCACAAGATCTTTTAGCAGCTCTTTGAAAAGCTTCAGAAATAATGGTTGGATGAATACCTTTATCAAGAAGAGTTTGTGCAGCACCAAGTAATGCACCAGTAATAACAACGACAGAAGTAGTACCATCACCAGCTTCTACATCTTGAGCACCAGATAAATCCACTAACATTTTCGCTGCTGGATGCAAAACAGCCATATGTTTCAGAATTGTATGACCATCATTAGAAATTATAACATCACCAGATTTGGTTTTGATCATTTTGTCCATACCCTTAGGTCCCAAAGATGTTCTAATGGCATCCGCCACAGCTTTCGCAGCAGTTATGTTGGATTTTCTGACTTCTTGAGGTTTTTCCTTGTTCTTAAACGTTGCATTTGATGGCAATACTGCAGCAGACATATCAGTGCTATTTTTATACTCAATTATCAGTTTACTGAGGGGTAATGTAAAGGAACGCACAAACTACATAAGCACGGAAAGTGGAGACTTTGGAGACGTTACGAGTCCTTCCAGGAAAACTTTGACAACGCGCACCTGAAATTTCCGACTGAAATACATGTACTGGTCACGTGCATGTGCAGATTTTTAACATCTGTGGGAATAAAATTATCCTGATAATTTGGATTACTAAACACCGAAATATATACTTAGAGATTTTCATTGAAAAGATTATGGTTGAAGGTGAATTTTTGGAAATACTCCCTACAGTGAACGACATATTAGCATGCTCGTACTCTAACTGGTACTTCAAATTCCAAAAACACACTCTTTCAGAAGCTAAAATTTTCAAACCGGTGCCCAAAGAATTCATAGAATATCTGGAAAGTGACGGAATTGAGCTACCGAAAAAATATAAAACTGATTCCGTGCTATTTCAGGATGTTGTACCAAATAGTGACAATGAATATAGTGACTGGGAGGATGCAGATCTTGCGAACAATGATTCCAGAAACTCAGATCCTACTGTGAAGTTTCAAGAGTTCCACGACATGCTCAGAAACACCATAACTGAAATGAAAAGTGTAGCCCCAAAACTGAATTGGTCATCACCTCAGGATTCTACGTGGATAATGACAGGAAGAAATATGCGGTGCTCATCCACGTCCGATTTGTTTTTGCTTCTTAAATCCTCGGACTATATCAACCACGATCTTTATCATGCTTTTGATGATGCCTCTGATTACGATAAAGCTAATCCGCCTTTATACGAAACTGAGCTGGTATTGAGGAAGTGGGTCGACGTGAATCCATCTCTTGAATTTCGGTGCTTTGTAAGAGACCGCCAACTAATAGCCATTTCTCAAAGAGATCTCAATTATTACTCTTTTCTTGAAGATTTAAAAGATGAGCTAATGGAGAATATAGGTATCTTTTTTGATGATGTTTTGATGGGGAGATTTGACTCAAATAGTTTTGTTTTCGATGTTTACATACCAAAACCTTTCAATAAAGTTTACTTGGTTGACATCAACCCATTCCAGAGAAGCACTGAAAGCCTTCTTTTCAGCTGGAATGAGTTAGCAACAATGAAAGTTCAAGAAAATGAAATAAAGTTTAGGTTAGTAACTGAACATAATAGTGGTCGTTTTGTGACCAAGGCTCATAGTCAAAACCACGTCCCGAGAGAGTTTCTTGATGCTTCGGTTGATTCAACGACCATGGTGGACTTTCTCAGAAAGCTTAAAGAGTTGGAAGTAAATCAAAGCGATTCCAGTTTAGAGTCTAATGATGATCAAGATTTGAAATGAATTCAGAATATCCAACAAAATTCCAGTAATATATCAAATTTTACTTACTGTGTACCCGTCTGGTATCAAACAAAAATCTTAAATGCTTTTTTAAGTTGGCGGTAAAAGTGGTCACCTTCACTGATTCTAAAATTACTACTGATTTAAGAAACACTAAAAATTAGTTTATGTTTTTTTAGCTGGTTGGTGCTGACTTAAGCAGTTCTATTTTAAATTAAAGACGAGTACATATTTTGATACATTAATAATTCTACTTCATGCAATGTTTGTAAGATGTGAAATTTGAACTTCTTAATATGTATAACACGCATTTTGCATAAACTCGATGCTGTTTTTATATTTGAAAGTGAGCATCTATAACAGCTAAACTGATCAATATAACTGATTTGTTTCAATTGACACATGATCAGGAAATCCTTTAAATGACCATGAAATATTGCTTTGTGGGGTGATTGTTGGAAAGTCCTGGATCCAACTAGGTATACTACGTGAAAATCTTGAGTGAAAAGTTCTAGCTGAGGTATAAGTTTTAGTTGCTTGTAAAATGAATTATTATCAGGGACCAAAGTCAGTTTTATATTTTGTAAATTCAGCAAGCTAAATTTCTTTCGAAGAACCTCGATTTGATCTAATGCTTTATCAGAGTCGTACCAGGCAACAATTACTTTTGCTAAACCCTTATACCATAAAGCCAAAACAAGAATATCTGATGGGTTTAAAGTTTCCATGGTTGAGTTGTATATCAACGAGACATCAGTATATGTAATGCATAGCAATCTCGTTTGTGCACTTCGCAAATCATCAGCTTCATCAGTATGAGTGTGGGTTTTATGTATCACTGAAGATAACATATTTATATCTAATGAAAAAACCTTAGAGCTAGAAAGAATTGGAGATAAGACTATCCTAGATTTAGTATCCTTATCAAAGCAGGTATTATTGTTGTTAGTTGAATATCTTGTCGAGGATAAAGTTTTTAGAAGAGATTTCTTTGTGGGGTTCGTTTGAGCTTCATTGATACCTTCCGTGAAGAGCTTAATAAAGCTAGGAAGCAAAGGCTCAACAATACAAGTTTGTTTCATTTTTAGCAATGTTACAATGATTTATTAACTTTGGGATAAAAACTCAATTTCCCCACAAAAATAGGAAGGGGACTAATCATTAAAATTTGCTACCTCGAAATATAAAAAATGAAGCTTGAAAGCAAGTTGATTTTTACTGAGCCATTCATTTCGTGTGTTAAGTTGGAACAGTTGTAGCATACAACATGGTTTCAAAAAAGAGGTGTTTCTCTGAAATAGAAAACAGGTCTCAACGACTCCGTGAAGCCGAGCTAAGTAATCAGTCTTCATGCTCACAAGATGAAGTATCTATGTCAATTAACTTTAGCATTCTCATAATTAATCTCGTTGATAAGATGATATACTGTTGTTTTTATCACCCCTTCTTACTAAAATTAACTTTTGTTGAGCCTGTCAAATGCATCAAAGATGATTCCTATACATTTTCAAGATTGATAGAGCAGTTTGAACCTCAAGTTTGCTTTACTACTAGTAGAACAAAATTTGCACTCAAAATTGATGATAATCTTGATGAAAGATTTAAACTTGAAATCAAACCTACCAAAGATTTCAGTGCCATTGAAGGTGAACTATTTTTGGATTCTTTCGAAAGAGCAATTACTAGATTAGAAAGGTCGTTGGCTATAGATAAACTTCAAGATTTTATTTCCCAATTGCGTGTATCTGATGAGTTCTATCACTACGTAAGTTTCACACCATATTTTCTCTCAAAAAGAAAAGAAAGAAAAGTATAAAGGAGAAAGTTACTAACATATATTACCTAGCTGACCTTGCTTGCTGTTCTTGCCCTGAATATTGAGCAAATCTGTGAACAGAGAACAAATATGAGTAAGGTTGATTTGATAAAAAATATGGAATTTGCTTCCTTGATAGGATTTTTGTGTGTTGATAGAGACAGTATGATTTCATTAAAAGTAAGATCAGATACCAAAACATCAACAGTTAATACTTTGTCCCTGTTATTTGGTAGCTGCTACTCCAAAGTAGGTAATGCTTTATTGGCGCAATATTTGATGCAACCTTTACTGGATTATGATAAAATAATTGAGCGGCAACAATCAGTAGAAAATATATTGAAGGAGTTTGAAAAGGGTAAAAAGGAGTCAATAATCAAGCAAATAACTGATTCCATAGGTGGGGTTTCAGATTTAAATTCTGTTTTACGTAAACTCCGAGTAGGTAATTATGAAAGTTCTGTATGGAAACAATTGAAAAGTATTTTCTACAATATTTGCAAACTCAAAGAATTATTTGAATCTAGTGATATCTTAACAAGCACTTTATGTTTTCAAACATTCCTTAATAGTTTTAATGTGAGAGATATTCATAAACTAAATAAAATATTAACTAATGTGATTGATTTTGAAACCGATATCAATAATTTATGCATCCAAATAGATTTTGATCCGTTATTACAAAAGTATAAAGATCAATATGAAGAGTTGGATAATATTTTATCCTATAAAGCCAAAGAAATGAAATCACGTTATCTTATGGAGATAGTGATTGCTTATATACCTCAATTTGGATATTTAATTGCCGTGAATAGAGAAGATTCAAGATTTTTAGAAGGTTTGGAAGTGATTTTCACGACTCCAACTACCATATACTATAAAAATGAAGATATGTTAGATATGGATTCAACATATGGTGATTTATATTCATTGATACGTGATCGGGAAACAGATATTCTTTATAATTTACAAAAGCAATTATTTGATAATGGTTTAGAGAATTTGACAGCTATATACCAATATTTGGGGGAGGTTGATGTAATGATATGTTTTGCATTAGTTTCATATAATAACAATTTTACTAGACCTACAATAATTCCTAATGAAAATGGAATAATTGAACTTGAAGAATCTTTTTATCCGTTAGTGAAGAATGCAAGGTTTATCAGCAATGACATCAAAATTTTTGATTCTAAAGTAATCATAATCACTGGTCCAAATTTCAGTGGGAAATCAACATTATTAACACAAATTGGATTAACAATATATTTATCACAAATTGGATGTTTCATACCTGCCAAATCGGGTAGAATAAGTATTTTTGGTAGTATTTTAACTAGGATAAATACATTAGAAAGTAACAATATGAATAAAAGTACATTTATGAAAGACTGTCAACAAATGAGTAAATGTTTGCAAAGATCCCAAACGAATTCACTTGTTCTAATTGATGAATTTGGTAAAGGTACAGATATCAATGACGCTCAAGGATTACTCTGTAGTGTTATTAAATATTTTTTAGATAAGGAGAATGATGGTCCATTAGTTTTGCTAAGTACGCATATGACAGAAATTCTTCAAGAGGAATTAATTGGTGATCAATTCAATAAGATACAATTTATGCAAATGAATGTTTTGATAGATGATGAGAATTTATTTAAAATGACATTTTTATATCAATTGATACCAGGATTATGCAATAACTCTGCTGGTTTATATTGTGCAAGGAAAAGTGGAATTGATTTGAAGATAGTGGAAAGGGCAAAGATGATTTTAGATATGATAAAAAGGGGTCAAAATCTTGTCTATGAATTCTCACAACTAGATGAAAGTGAATTGAATATGATATATGATCATAAGACAAGAATTATGAAATTTCTTCAATTAAACTTTCAATCTTGGCCTATTAGCGAACAAAGTAATCTCAGAGAAGAAGTACTTAAAATATTGCAAGAATAGAATGAATTGAGAATAAACTGAAATTGAAAACATAAATTATATTGCTAGATTATATAGTAAAGACCGATAAAAAGAAAGAGAGGAGTAGTTAATTCAATTTGACTGAACGAGAAATCTTTTTCGAGATACCGGTAAGTTCACCAACATAAGGACCTTTCTGTCCTTCGTAGACTGCTCTGATAGATTTCAGTTTCTTCTTTGCAGTATCATACTTATTCCTCTTTTTAACTCTAGCATTTCTGTTTTCCTTTTTCCTTTTAGCAGTCAAACCTTTATTTTTCATTATTTGGTAACCAATAGCACGTTTCCCGCTTTCACCGATGGACTCCTCCTCTTGTAACTCTTGCAATTTCCCCTCTCTAGCAGCAATCAGAGCAGTCTTATGAGCTTCCTTTCTTGACTGCTTTTTATCATCTTTCTCCTTTTGTGTTTCATTGAAAAATTTCTCAAGATCTTGAGGATTGTGCTTGATTTGAGATACAGCTTTAGCAGCTTTTAACGATTTCGCTGCTTTATGGCCATCTTCCTGCTTTTTGTAAACCAACGTAGCCATTTGGATTGCGTTGTATCTATGTTTGGAGGGCTAAAAGAATCTGGTTAAGGCAAGTTGTCTTACAGAAATGAAATTTACATACAGATTTTTTTTTTCTATTTGATCGATTAGTAGAGGTTGAGATGTTATCTGCACAGCCCGGATATAAAGCAGTCGCCCGAGCAGTGCAACGGTGATGAACTCCACAGCTAAACATCCGGTAACAGACCATCCCGGCACAGCTACAGCCGTAGTAACTTGGCATTAGGTTATATTACAAAGATAAGGCGGTTAGCTGCACATCAGTTGGTGGTGGCAGGTGGCAGGTGGCAAGTTACAGGTTACAGGGGAAGAAGTGTTGCGGCAGCACCAGGTGAAAACTAATTATTCATCGTCGTCGTCTTCCTCGTGCTCGAGAACAATTGACATATCATGCCATTCTTCACCACCATACTTGCATTTGGAGACACCCTTGTCTGTGAAACCCACGCTGGAATAGAACTTGACCAGTTCTTCCTTGCAAAGCAAAGCAATGTTATCAGCAACGTACTGCTGGCTCATCTTCTGTATGTAGTCTTTCAGTAGGAGAGATCCAAGTTTCAGGCCTTGGTATTCTGGGTCCACAACCACGCTGTGGATACCTATGGTCTTGCCTGAATCAATATGGCCTACAGGGTTATTGCTCGTTGATGGCTCAGATTCCAAAGTGCCTGGAGCTTCGTGTTCTTTCTTCTTATCTTCTTCCTCCAATTTCTTTAGTCTCTCAGTTTTATACTCCTCTTTCAAAGTTCCGTCCGCATTGCACAACACGGAGACAAAAGAGGGAGGCACTTCCATTGCTTCATCGACAACAGTTTCGGATGCCATCTTAGTGGCAATTATGTGTCCGATAAGAGTTTCCTTCTTGATGGTACTGTGTTTCGGTAACTCGGTACCCTTGATCGCATCAGTGTCGAACTCACGGATGAACAAACCGCTGCACAACTCAGGACACGTCGACACTCTGTACTCTATGCGCTGTGCAGAGGCTCTCTCGTGTGGGGGGAAACCAAGGATCTCCAGCGCCAACACTTGTGGGACATCACGGACCGTCAATGGCCTGATGCAGAGGTGCTGGGGGCGAGACATGTTGCTGTGGCTGGCTGGGTGGTACCGGTGGTCGTTGCTGAACGTCCAGCGGCAAAGCAGACAGCAAGCTGCTGGCACTGGAACGGCACTACCTCTAATCTCGTTCGCCAGTCGCCAGTCGCCAGTCGCCAGACGCGAGCGCTGGAGTCCAAGACTGGACGTCTCTCTTGCTGCAGCACGCTCAGCCCTGCTGTGGCCCAGCACACACAGCATAGACAGCATCCGCCGCAGCAGACATGACAGACGACCAGGTGAAGGACACGGCGAAGGGTGCCAAGAGCGGGAGCCAGAACGGCAACGAGAACAGAGCCGAGAATGGAAACGGGAACGGGAACGGGAACAAGGCCAGTGCTGCCGAGTCCATGACGTTGCCGCTAGAGCTTATTGACCAGTGCATTGGCAAGAGAGTGAGAGCGTACCTCCGGTACCACCAGGTGTACGAGGGGACGTTGGTCGGTTTTGACGACCTGGTGAACTTGGTGCTCGACGATGTCACGGAGATCAGCAGTGAGGAGACGAGAGCGGCACCTCCAATCAAGAGAATGTTGTTGAGTTCAAGGGCCCTGACAATGATTGCTCCAGTGCAATAGTTACTACAGAGCTTTATAGCTATAATAAACATAAAACACCTTGTATACTTGTAATTTTAGTCTTCATCGTTCCTGTTACATCTTTTAAGTCAAGGGACTTCCCAAAACGGAAGTGGCAAAAGTTCAACAAATATCATGATCACTATAAAATACAATTTGATTTCAAATCTATATACACCACATCAAGATCAACAACTGCTTATTTGTTGATAAAAACTTTATATCTTTACTTCAGACACTATGAGACTCAACTTTACCTATAACACCAATGTTTTCTCTGCAGATTTGCCCTCTTCAATGACATTGGCAGATCTGGCGGCTTATGTTGAAGCTGAAACTGGATTGCCACCAACGCATCAAAGCTTAATGCACAAATTCACAAATTTATCGCCTGCTGCATCTACAACTTTAGAACAATCAAATATTGTTGAAGATGATATGATTGTTGTTGCACCTTTTGATCCCGTCTTGGACAATTTACAAAGAGCTTATGAAGAAAATCCAGAATTCTTTGCCGATGTTACAATGTTATATATAAAAGTTTCACTTAATGGACATACTGTACCAGCTTTTGTCGATACTGGTGCACAAAGATCTTTGATTAGTCCTGAACTTGCTTCTAAATGTGAATTGAGTCATTTGATTGATAAGAGATTTAAAATGGAAGCTAGAGGTGTAGGTCAGAAGACTTCAGTCGGTAGAATTCATTCTGTTCCAATCATAATGGGTTCAGATACTTTTGCAACTAGTTTGACCGTTTTGGATTTAAGTGGTGTTGGATTGCTTATCGGTTTAGACTGGATGAGAAGCTTTAGAATTAAAATCGATTTAGATGCAAATGGTATTTATGTGGGGAATACTTTTGTAGAATTTTTGAATGAATGGGAAGTAAAGCAATTGCAACAATCCATTGGTATACAAATCGATGAAATCTTGAAAGTGAAAGATCAATCGAATCAGAAAACCAATTCAAATTTTAAATCACAGAAAAATCATCAACAGAATCTACAAAATCAAAATCAAAATCAGCAACAACAAACTAATGGTACATCAATCCAACAAACATTAACACCGGATCAACAACAAAAGCTTAATAACCTTATTGATATGGGTTTTTCCAGGGAACAATCATTGAATGCACTGAAACAATGTAATTGGAATGTAGATATGGCAGGTGGTCTTCTCTTCAATTGGTAAACATACTTCTATAATTTAGCCTAGATTGTAGTATATTATATATCCTTATTAAATTCAACATGTTTTAAACTTGGATGATTGAAAATAACATTTTCATTCAACCCTGTCCATAACCATTCAACTCTTTCCTCCTTTGATGGTATCTTAATTTTAGGTAAAAATTCTTCAACAAACATTCTATCATTATTAGTTGCACTTTGACTAAAGCAAATAAATTCTTCAAAAATACTCACATTTGACCACAATTGAACTTTCCTCAAACATGCAACTATTAAACTCGCAATTTGTCCACCATTCAAACAATAAAGGTAAACTTGACCACTATCTTTCCGTAGTATTATCTCAAGTACTTCAATTACTTGTTCATTTGTAATTGGAATCTCCCTATTTTTACCCTTATCTTTCACAGATGAGTCTGTTGCAAAATGTTTATAAGTTATATTATTCTCTTCTATGAATTTTTTCAAAGCAGAACTTGCTGGATTGTTTTCTTCTTCATATATTGATTTTGGTGTTAATCCAATAATTGTTTTAACATGGTATAATTTCAAGAATGTTAAGTTGTTCGGTGTCGGTAATCCTCCTCTTGCCAAGGTTGATTGCAAGCGATTGTACCTCATTGGAGGAATTATAGTAATATTGGACATTGTAGTGTTTCTCCCGTTTGTCAGTAGGAATTTGTATAGTGAAAGAATTTTACAGTATTATAATAAACGATCAAATTTCAAAAATATGAAGGATTCAGCGCCAAAAAATTGTTGGCCCCGATAAGTTACTTGAGAAACATCTCATAATATCAAGTAAAATATTTATTTGAATACTTTTACAGATAAACTCAATTCCTGAATAGTGAAATATTCAATGAAGGGTAAGACAGGTGCTACAAGTGCTTATTAGTTGATTCATCATCATCAGAAGCAACCTAATCGTCAATTTTTGACATTGCTTCGCTCTTTACAGTAATTAAAATTAGCAGCTGTATCTCAACGTGGTCAGTCGGCGTGAATTGGTAGACTGTTTGTTGGACTATAGAGACTCTAATTATGGATCCAGATGCTATAGAAAATACCCTCTCTCATGAGAAGGAAACATCGGAAGGTCCAAAGAACACAATTCATGACGATAAAACTGACGAGTTGGTAACAACAATTGAAACTGGTGTTGATAAAGCATACAACACAATTCAAGACACCACATTGACTAGCTTCTCTAAAATTCAAGGGATTGTAGCTGAGAAATTGCCTGAACTTCAGAAACATTGGAATGAGGTAAAATTACCTGAAATTCCAGTTGATGTTAATGAAATTAAAAAGAAAATTAACCTTGATGAAATTGTGAAGAAGGACAAAATCGAAAGTTTGAAAACTAAGAGTGGTGAATTCTTATCTAAAGCAGGTGAAAATACTAATAAAGTGTTGGATGATATTGACAATGATTTGGAAAAACTTGAAAATCTTACAATTGATTATGCAAAGCAAATTGGTGGTCAAGTTGGTTCATTCTTCAAGGCTCAACTAAATCAATTAGACACTTCTAAAGATGAATCTAAGTCCTCAGTGACTGATACTTCTGCAACTACTTCATTTTCTTGGGGCTGGTCGAATTGGAGTAAACAGATAACAGATCTTGTTGTTGGTGAATCACCTGAAAATGTTGTTGCAGATGACAAGAAAACGGAGCTGATATATAGAGTGCCAGAAAACATAACACCAGGTTCCAGAGCTGAATTTGAACTTAAGGAGCTTCAAAGTGATAAGTCAATCTATTTGGAATGTGTAAAATCTGGTGACTTTAGTGACTATAAATTAACTGATGAGCAAATGAAAGAAATTGAAGATTTATTACACAATGAAGCACTTCATATTATGGCCATTTATTCTAGCATTGTGAAGCCTGAAGATACAGAGGCTTCTGAAGAGGCTACCCCTGGTGAAGAAGCAGATAATAAGATCTCTTCCGATGATTTCTGGAAAGTTTACTTTGGTAAGAGGGAGAAAATACTAGAGGCGGAAAAGAAAAGAAAAGCTTTGCTTGAGAAAAGCGCTGCAGCTAAAGATGACGCGGGGTATGATGAAGAGGAAGATTTTAACTGGGACTAAGGTCCTTTTTGGATAATGAAGTGTATCTGTAGAACCTTAGTAAGTGATTTATTGGAATCGTAACAAGTAAGACGGGATATGGTTTTATCTCGCTTGCGATAAGGCGCGATTACAGGAGGGTGAAATTGACTTTCATGGTTATTGTTTGATGTAGGTCCTAGTGGCGAACCCCTAAGAGGACCGTACTTGCACACCAGGTCTCAACGGATCATCTCGGCATGGAACTCCCGAATACGAGTTTTAGTCGGAATTCTTACCAACAACAATTTAAAAGTGTGGACTTTGTTTTCAAAAGGTTAAATGAAGAGATCGAAGACAAAATCAATCTTGAACTTGATGAGAAATCAGATCAAATACAGAAAATTCTTGACTCAATCAGTAAGCTGCTATCAGACTACCTAAAAATCGAAAAGCAGGTTTATCAGATGGGAGTCGATATTGTTGGAATTGCTAGAGCCAAACAAGGATATACTGATTACCTTTGTTCCAAACAACTTTTAGAGTATGCACGTGGTATGGATCAAGCGCTACCTTTCTTAAAGCAGATACAACAACACGAGACCTTTATAGAAGAGCACATGTGGTGTTTCAAAGTATTGAAAGACTTTATAGCAAAGACAACACGAATGTCGTTCCAGTCAAACATAGAATCTAGATTCAACTCCCTACTCAATGGTGGAAGTCCAATTGTTGAAAAATCAAAACTTATTGAAAACACTGATAATTATCCACTAGATAAGAGGCTCATGAGATGTCCAAAAGATGCAACTGGTATTCATTCTAGCATCAAATACTCTGATCCCTCTCAACTCAACAAACCACGTTCTATATCTCCATCCACAGGTTACATGTCAAGCTCGGTAATAGACGCATATAGTAGTAAGGGTTTCATCAACATTGAAACTTTCCTGAGTATGTATTCTGAGATGGATTCACAGGTACTTGTCATTGACTTTCGAGCTTCTTACTCTTTCAAAAGAAATCATGTTTCATTATTCACGAATATCATAAATATAGAACCAATATCAGTAAAGCATAATTACACGGTCCAGGATATCTACAATGCTTCCCTGTTGTTAGCATCTTCACGAGAAAGGGAACTTTTCCGAAATCTACCAAAGTATGAGCTTGTGGTAATATTTGACGAGGAAAGTAGTGCTATAAATCCATCATTTTCAATAGATACCTTAGTCAAAATTCTATTTGATCAGAATATCACCATATCGATGAAACCGAAACGAAGGCCTGTGTTTCTTGATGGTGGATATGGTGCATTCACAAATTTTATGAATACTCAACCACTATCAACATCTAGATCTATCAAGTATGACAATTATATTCACATTCAACAACCATTGATGGCACGGTCACCATCACCCTCTCGTATGAATGATATTGAAACCGGTCGGATCCCTCAGAAAGGAATTACAAGCATGTCTGAATCACAGTTATCCAAGAAAATGGGTTCATTGACACCTTTGACATCTTCGGAAGCTTCCTTACTACGACCGTTGACAGCATCAACTCCTGAGCTCAAAGTTGTGAACTCTTCTCAAAAGTGTGCAGATCATACTTCCTCAAATTTTAATCTAAAACAAAGTGTAGTTCCTTACTCTAAAAGGTTCGCAGTTGATCCAACTGTGATAGTTTCAGGATTGTACAATTTGGGAAACTCTTGTTATATGAATTCAATTTTGCAATGTATAATAGGGACAAACGAACTGACGAGTTACCTTCTTGAAAAAAATTATCAGCAATTTATAGCCAAAAATTCTAAACTTGGTTCGAGAGGTATTTTAACTAACGAATATGTTAGTCTTGCTTCAAAAATGTCAGAAAACTCACAACTCAAAGTTCCAACAAATCCAAAACATTTCAAAAAGGCTGTTGGCTCTATAAATAAAGCGTTTGATAACTGCATGCAACAAGATGCAGCTGAATTTTTGCATTTTATGTTGGATACCATACATGAAGATTTAAATTGGTCTGCAAGCAAGCATATCCCTCCTGTCATTTCAGAAGAAGACGAAGCCAACAGAGAGATTCTTCCTTTAAGGCTAGCATCTACTATAGAGTGGGAGAGATACTTGAAAACGGACTATTCCTCAATTATTGAAATTTTTTCTGGTCAATATGCATCGAGACTTCAGTGCTGCAGTTGCTCAAAGACATCCACAACTTACATCCCATATAATATGCTATCCGTTCCTATTCCGACAAAGGTCAAAAATTTGAAATTGAGTGATTGCATCGATAAATTTGTGTGTCCTGAGCTGTTGATAGGGGATAATGTTTGGAAGTGCACTGGATGCAATAATAGTAAAGGGACAAAGAAGAGCTTAACTATTACCCGACTACCCAGAATTCTGATTATTCACCTCGAAAGATTCACTGTTTCTGGAAATTATGAGTATGTTAAAAATAACAACGTGATCAAGATACCAGAAACCTTAGACATGAATCACTATTGGCCCAAAGTTCGTGATTTAAATGAGGAGGAGCAACTGAAAAAATTCCCAAATAGAAACCAATCAGGAAACTGGGAATACAATATTTTTGGTGTAGTTAGACATTTTGGATCTTTGAACAGTGGCCACTATATTTCAGAAGTGAAAAAGGCAAAAAAATGGTATAAGTTTGATGACGATAAAGTTACGTTGAACCATTCTCATCTTCAACCAGAAGTTGACGGTAGTGCCTACATTTTATTTTACGAGAGATCATCATATTAAAAATAGTTTTGCATATAGTCACGTGCTCAGATCGCCAAGCACTGACTCTCTGAAAGCCCTTTATCTCAGTAATTGCCTGATCCGGATGTCGCACCCGCGCACCGTACACTGGTTTTTCCTTGGTCTTTCTGTGGGGTGCCAGGGTCATGTTGTGCGTGACTGTTCTTCTCTTTCCGACGCAGAACGAGCCACAACGCATTTTCCTAAATAGGAAGTGCGGAATTGACAAATCTATTTTTATTGTTTGGGTTCCGAATACGGCTTATCTGGGTGATTACATCAATTTCCTATAATCCTTCAATATTGTAATTCTTAGATTTGAAATTTTGTACTTCTTGGGATTTTTACCCCTTGCTATTATTTAGTTTTGTACAACAAACCTTTGAGTTAGTCAAACCAAAAGTATTGATATACTCTTGACTATCCCCACAAATTACCCAGAATTGGAAAACTTGATATTTATTGAATTAACATATCATTTTTTAAATCAACTCTGCTATAAATTTTCAACCAGCCAGTTATCAAGTGTGAATATTTTAAATAATATTCAATTTGACTAATCTGTTTCATCTAGAAATTTGAATTTAAAATTTGAAAAGGTCTAAATTAAGGTTTTTTGATTCACCTAAAATTAACTTTCTAGGTTTTTTCTGAATTCAACCAAAAAAATTTCTTCCCGACTGAACGTTATTAATTATTTCAATTAATAACATCAGTTTTTAAATATCAATATTAATTATTTGATAACAATTTTGTTGATCGTTACAACATTATCAAGCTTTTGAAATTGGTGTTAAATTTAGAACCCGAGTTAACCAACTTAGACGGATATCTCTCCACATTTCAAATTGCTATTTTACAGTAGAGCAACAATTCAAAACAACTCAAAATAATGTCGCAAGACCAATTAGCTTCTTCTGAAGAACTTTCGGATTTCAACACAGACAAATCAAATAGTGCTGAATCCGTACCAACCTCGCCGGAAAACAATGAGAAATTAGTGTCGTCTGAATTAGGTAAACTTTCAGAAACTCCAGAAGGCTCCTTTACTGAAAAAAAGGGTAGTAAGGTTGAGAAAAAGGAGAAGAAAGAAAAAAGGGAAAAGAAAGAAAAGAAGGCAGCAAAAACCATCAACTTTGCAAGTGGAATCTCAACATCTGTTCCTTTAACTGGTGATAGACCTAAGCCTCAAAACCATGTTTCTATGGAAGATGACGTTTTATTGGCAATTTTTGTTATTCTATATGAGCACGATCCAGAAAGTAAAGGTATGACAGTAAAACAAATTTGTGATGTTTTGTTAGAGAAGCATCCTAACATGTCAACTTTATCTTCCAAAACTTCCAACTTAGTAAGTGCTAAATTGAATGCCTATGTCAAAAAGGTGGAAAAGGGAGATAGCTCAATTCATTATGCTTTGTCTAGAGATTGGGCAGACTCTTCACCTAAGAGAATGGTTTACGTGTATCGTGGTGTTCTATCCCCTGATTATCCAGCTTATGTTCAAAATGTTATAAATCAACAAAAGGAAGCTCTTGCTTCTCAATTAGCAATCAATGAAAGTGATAGACCAGATTTTGAAGCAGACATGAACGATTCCAATTTGGTTTATACTTCAAAATTCAAAGCTGCAGTCTTAGGTGATAGATCCAATCCGTTATCATCACAATCTTTGTCCCATGATTTTTCAAGTTTGCAATCTATTTCTCCATCAGGACTCCAGTTAAATAAAACTTCACCTTTCGGTAATGGTGCTATCGATTTTGAAATTCCACAACTTTCTGTACCATATGCTGTTGCACCAGTAACTGCATCATTAAATATCACCATGCCTGTTGAAAGTAATCAAGGACCAAACATTGACAAATTAGATAATATTACATCAGATTTTGCAATCAAAAAAAATCAGTATTTAAGTGTTATTCCAGATTCTGATTCTGATGATGAAGTATATAGTGCTTTAAAAGCTGGCTTTGGTGAAGAGGAAATCAATGATGCTGATTATGATGCCGAAACAAGTATCTATGAAAATCATGGTTATTATAGGCATGGCTCTGATATTGTAACCGAGAGGGTTCCTTCTGGTGTTTCAAAAAGATCAAAGTCAATCAGCTTCATGAATAAAAGATCAAAATCAACTGCATCTCCATCTTCTTTGAGTCCTAACTCAGACTCTCAATCAGTTTCATCAGAATCTCGTCAGAAGCGTGTTCTTACTGCTGCTGCTTTGACTCCACGAGTTCCAAGAAAATCGTTTGCAAATACCCCCAGCGCAGCTGCTGCTGTTGCTGCTTTGAGAGCTGTAGCACTTGGCCCTCACAATGGTTCAATCAATGACTCTGTCAGCTCAATCACTAGCTCCATAATGTCAGACACTTCTGTCGAACCTTCAATCAGTGCCAAATGGTTGGAGACTGTCAGGTCTGGTTTCTTAAACCAAGAAATTGAAAGTCCTGAAAGTGTTTCTTTAGCTGAGCTAGACATATTGTTCACATAATTTTTTCAAACTACACTCAACTTTTCATCGATATGTTGCTCATAACCAAAACCTTGGATTTTATATCTCCGGTGAAACTTTGGTTTTTTTCTATTAATGAGTTTATTCGTATGAACATGTCAATGTTAGATGCTTTTTGTCATGGCTTTTTATGATTTCTGTGTTTTAATGCTTTATTTTCAGTTCTTTCATCATTTTCTCAACAAAATGATTTGATGGCTTTTTTATTTATATTCTGTATACTTTTGATTACGCTTTTTTCAAATTTGCTTGACTAAGTAGATATATTGATTCAACTACAACTTTGTTATCAGTTTTGAATCAAAATGTTTCTCGTGATGTTAATTAACAATTATGCAAAGAGTGAGATTTTTTGATACGCGTGAAATTTCAATTTGCCATCAAAATAGATACACTTTGTTCAAAATAGATAATAAATCCAAATTTTACCCATGAAAGCTGCCTTACAATAGTATGACCGATAAAAATAATGGTAGCTCCTTTTTTGATCACACTATGCAAACATCGGTGAAAGAACCCATAAAGTGTGAGACTGAAAACGATACTGAAAAATTCAGGGCATTTCGTGATGATTTAAAAACGATGTTTTCAAACATATCTGAATCAGCTACATGCTTTCTATTCACCAAATACTCCAATTCACCTAACTATTTGCAAGATTCTATTAATGCTTATTTGGATGATCCATCAAAGTTCATCAATAGAAGTGAAGGAGAACATATGAGTAACGATGACGTTTCAAAGGTTAGAACAATGCTCACAGAGATGAAAACAAAACCGTTTTGTAGTGTTAGATATGAGTACAAAAGTCGAAAAAGAGGTTTGGATTCCATACTAAAAAATGATAAATCAAAGTTCTTCAAGAGATCCAATATAGCCGAGTCTACGATCACCAAACCAAAAACAAAGAAAGTGGATAAATCATTGAAGCCTGAACATTTAAGTAAAACATTGAAGACTGATGAGTTTCGTGATGACTCAAGAGTTTTTTGGGAGAAGTACATTGGTACAGTAAACATTTCTTGCTGGTGCACTCGTACACTATATGGATTATCTTCAATATACGCTGATAATACATTGATTTTTGATAAACCTGAAGGAGCTAATGTTGTCTATGTCTATCATCAATCGGAGGGTAAAGCTTATAGGCGAGAGTTGGGGAGAGTAACTGAGAGCATTGCTGAAATTATTGTACCACTTGTGGATGCTAAACTGGTAGTTTTTAAAAGTAGATTGTTTTTTGTGGAGGGCTCAAAACTGAGTGCTGGTGATACCTTTATAATAAGAACTGATTGTTTTCTCTCTGAAAGAAACTTTACATCTTTGACTGATGAAACTGCTGAAGATTTTGATCTTGATAAACTTAAAGTCTTAAAAAACTCTGATGGTAAAATACAGGCAGGAACCCGACTAAAGAATGCCATGATCAAACTATTTGCTCTTTTAAATCTTAAAAGTACCAAGCACATTGAGAAGCAGGCTACTGATTTGGAGTCTGATAAGTCAATTGATGACAGTGAGTTCCATTTAGTAGCTGAAGATGATGAGACTAATATTAAAATGACCCCAGGGGTTGAACCCGATGAAGCTAAATTGTCTTTGAATCAGGTGAAAGATTTGTATAAAAGCACTGAGCACTATAATCTACACCAAAGTCTTCCTGAAAGTATTCCAAACAACTTTAAAATAGAATTACGACATTATCAACGATTAGGTTTAAGTTGGATGCTACAAAGAGAAAAAGAGTATGAATTGATAGGGCTAAATAATAACTGCATTGATGCCTCCTTGAAAGATGCGGTCATCCACCAACTTCAGTTGTCCGAAAGTTATATCAATCCATTGTGGAAAGAGTACCCATGGCCTGCACTTCCTGAGCGATTACAGAATTTGGAGCTACCTGCAAACTGTAAAGATGTTTTCTACCTCAACTTATATAACGGATCATGTTCGATGGAAAAGCCAGTTATCAGATCTGTATGTAAAGGCGGCATTCTTGCTGATGAAATGGGACTCGGTAAAACCATCACAACACTTTCTCTAGTGCTATCCAATCCAAAAGACCAAAAATATGAATGCCTGCCTTCTGATCATGTCGAGAGGCGTAAAGACTATGCTTACTCAACTACATTAATTGTTGTACCTATGGCTCTTTTAAGTCAATGGGAAAAAGAATTCAATAAGGTTGTTTTAGACTGCAAGAATACATGTTTTGTTTACTATGGTGCAGAATCGTCAACGGATTTGAAAACCCGTTTGCTTGGACCGAATCCTCCAACCATTGTCCTTACTACTTATGGAATGATTCAGTCCAGTTGGTCTAAAATTGAAAAATCTTCTACGAATAGTGGCTTATACTCGGTTACTTTTTTTCGTGTTATTTTGGATGAAGGGCATAATATTCGAAACAAAGCAACTAAAACAGCCAAGGCGATATATGATCTAAAAGCGGATCGAAGATGGATCCTTACTGGTACTCCGATAATAAACCGACTAGAAGATATCTACTCATTGCTTAGATTTCTTGACTTAAAACCGTGGAGCTACCATTCATTGTGGAAACACTGCATATCGATGCCCTTTGAAAAAGGTCAAGATGTAGATGTGGCCACTGATTTGCTTAAGTCCATTCTTGATCCAATTCTTTTAAGAAGAACGAAGAACCAAAGGGATGCTGACGGAAACTTGTTAGTGGAGCTTCCTTCTAAAGAAATTGTGATTGAAAAAGTTTCCCTCAACAAAAAGGAGCAAGTGATATATAGCTGGTTAAAAGAAAAGGCTACGAACTCTTTCAATGAGAATTTTAGAGCAGGAATGGTTTTCAAAAATTATTCGACCATTCTCACACAACTTTTGCGATTAAGACAGGTGTGCTGCCATGTCGATCTAATAAAATCTACAACTAAAGAAAGCATTGATGATTTCAATTTATTGACTATCGAAAGTGGTGATTCCAACAAATTGTCGACAGATCAAGATGAAGAAATGCTGAATTTGGTCCGTGCAATTGAATTGGATGAAGAAAGACAACGAATCTCTGTGTCTGAAATGCAACAATTAAAAGAATCCATTTATAGCAAGTACAATACACTTACCGACCAAGAATGTGCCATCTGTACTGAGCCTATCAATGTTGACACATGTGTTATAACTGAATGTATGCATTGCTTCTGCTTTTCCTGTCTTACTGAACACTTCGAGTTTCAATTGAAACACCAAAATGATGATTCTAATAATGAAGAACAAGATTCTCCTCCAAATGAACACCACTTCCAAGCTCTTGAGGTTGAAGAAGTGTTTTGTCCTCTTTGTAGAAAAAAGATTCAAAGAAATAGACTCCTGAGAACTGTTGGAAAAAGAGTAGGAACTCCATGTACGACTGTTGACTCCAATGAGGTATTTACTACTCAAGTGCAAAATGACAGTCGAAATTACTTCATAAGGCCATTTCTTCCAAATCAACAATCTTCTAAAATCAATGCTTTGATGTTGCATCTTGAAAGAATTAGACTCGAATCACCTGGTGAGCATATTGTTGTTTTTTCTCAATTTACTAGCTTCTTGGATATCATCGAATCGGAATTGAAGAAGTACACAAAAGAATATGAGGTATTCAAGTTTGATGGAAGACTAAGGTTGGATCAGCGTCAATCAGTTTTGGAAAGCTTTGAAAAAGATATTACTCCGGGTGAGAAAAAAGTTTCTATTTTACTATTGAGCTTGAAAGCAGGTGGTGTGGGTTTAAACCTCACTGTGGCTTCCAAAGCTTTTTTGATGGATCCACATTGGAATAATGCCATAGAATTCCAAGCTATTGACAGGATTCACAGGGTTGGTCAATCGAAAAATGTCAATGTTGTAAGATTTATTGTAAACGATAGCGTTGAAGAAAGAATGCTGCAAATACAAGCTCGTAAAAACCAATTAGGAGACGCTATGACGTTAACTGAGGAGGAACGAAAAAAGAGAAATCTGGAGGAATTACAAAGCATTTTTGCAGATTAATCAACTGGAAACTTATTCTCTATATTGAACTGAAATCCAGTTGGATTTAATACTTCTGAAGTAGAGTTTGGCATGTTAATGTTTTTCCACTGTCGCAGCTCGCTACAATTAATGTAAACATGATACGCTTCGGATTTTAATGCTTCCATGTCTTGATGTTCTTTGTGTTCTGTATAATAATCGTAAGTAGGATTTTTCTCTCCTTTTTTGTATATGACATTCATGAATGACAATGCGGTTAGTACCTCATTAATTCGAATTCCTGTATTTTCACTGATGTCCTTCAGGCTTGTAACTTCACCTGGACATTTTCTATCCAAGAAGTTGATTATTTGCTTACACCAAAACTTCAAATAAGTTATCTTTCCGAGCTCTGATAGAGGATGCTCCGGTCCGCTCACTTGACCTTCGTATCTAGAGAGCATGTACGAAAATTCAATCAATGTTGTTCCAAGATTATGCTTCTGATAACAAGGAAATATACAAATGCAAGACAAGTTGTTCTTCTCACATGAAAGTAACTCTCTGGAATAAAAACCCATAGGTAATTGTTGTCCTTCTATTGATTTATAAATAACGTAAAAATCAAAGTTATCCACGTAGTAAAAAATAGACTTATTTTCTAAAAAAAATTTTGCCAACAAGCACATACACTGACAAAATATTTTGTTTTTGTGTCCATCGAAGCGGTAGATTGTAACATTACTAACCTTATCTTCATACATCATTTTCCCTGGAATAGAGAAGCGAGATTCGCAACATGCCTGATGTTGATTCCATTCCTTTTCAGCATCAGTAAACTTGAAGCAATAGCAACAAAAATACAACATCTGAATCCATGGTTGCTTAGTTTTGTGAAAGACTTTATAAACGCGATTTCCTTGTTCATGTGGTAAGTTATGAGACAATAATCTCTTGTTATCTCCCCAACTCTGATATGCAAGTGAGGTTTCATAACAGTTTGTCATTTTATTTAACGTTGGATCTGTAAATAAAGCGGCATTCCCAAACCAGGTATCAAACTCGTATCTTCCTAGCCTTATGCGTCCAACATTCTTGTAATTTAAAAATCCATATTCTTCGGTTGTGTCCACAGAATTAACCTCCTGGTTATCAGAATTTTCAACGGGATGCCGATTTGATATTCGATGATTAATGGAAGAATTCATTGATCTTTTTTATCCCTTCTTGAAACTCGAATGATAAGCAGATGGTTTCGTGTGGCTTGTGATAATTTGGTGCCTTAAAGTTACAATAGAAGGCTAAAACTACCAATCAAGGCTGTGTAAATCCCAACATAAAAATTTGTGAAGTATCTTTTTAGAATATTTTTTCAATATTCTAGCTCTGATATAAATTGGTTGTTTTTGATCTATAGCTAAAACTCAGTATCAACGGGTTTTTTGAAAAACCAAAATAACTATATTTTTCCATTGGTTTGCCTAATGGCTAGAAAAAACTTCTATGGAAAAGCTGGGAACACAGGATCTGAAGATGAAGAAAATAATGACATTGTGGTTGGTTTAACTTCGGAGGTTGCTAAGAGTCAGAGTGGTGATAATTCGTTGAGTGCAGTTGAAAAAGAGAAAAATACAAGGAAAAGAAAAATCAAAGAAAAGCTACTAGAGCAACACAAAGAAAAACTTTCTAGACAAAAGAAGAAAAGATTAGATAAATATATTGAACATCAGCTTAAAAGAGAAGAAAAAGAAATTCTTTTGAAAAAGCTTGAAGAAACTAGAATTGACACAAGCATTTTGAGGTCAGCAAAGTTGATTGGATCAGGTGATAAAAAAACGAAAAAGGAGAAAATTATTGAAGCTTTAGAACTTGAAAAGAAGGGTAAGTCAACTGATGAAACTCGTTCTCTTTTATACGAAGAAAGGAAAATCAAAAATTGGAAAGATATCTTAGATGAAGAGGACTCTGTTGTTGAAAAGAAGGATAAATTGAATGAGGAGAGTGGAACAGAAGTTTTCAAAAGCACCGATGATGTTAGCTCTGGGTTTATTGATTACAGACCTATTCAGCCTTTCACTGGAATGGGAACAGGTTTTGGTTTTTCCAATATTACCAAAACTGCTCCAAAAAAGAAGAGAAAAAACTATTCCTGGAGAGCTAAACTTGAAGCTGATGAGAAAAAATACAAAAATGAAGAGGATGAGTTGGATTTTGTTAGTAACTCCGAAGATGAAGAGGTGATGTTTTCTCAATCTAATAGCTCTGACGAAGAAATGCATGAAAAGGCCTTACTTGAGTATAGTGGAGGAGAATCTCATACTATGCAAAACCAAAGTAACAAAGAAGAAGAGGCCGTCGAAGAAGATGAAAGTCAAAGTGGAGGGGATGGTGAAGTTTCAGAGTATGATAGTGAAAGTGAAGATGGTAGGAATTCTACGACTTATGAAGACAGCGATGATGATGAGGAGGAGGATGAGGAGGATGTCGAGGTTGAAGTGAATATAAAGAAGGAACATACTCAAAAGGCAAAAGATTTTAAACAATGGGCAGAAGAACAAGTTCTTAAATTAGAAGGTCGTGAAGAATTTGTTGCCCCAACGGCGCCTCAAAGAGATTACAAAGCAATTGTTCGTAAAGAAGATTTAGAAGATGGATTATTGGAAGATTATGTTCCTATAGATGAAACTTTGAAAAGGAAGATTGTAACTGTCAACGTGGTAAGAGATGAAGAAATTCAACAAGCAAGATCTAAATTGCCTGTTTATGCTGAAGAAAGCAGGATTATGGAAGCTATTCATCATAACGACTGTGTCATTATATGTGGTGAAACAGGTTCTGGTAAAACTACACAAGTTCCGCAATTTTTATTTGAATCTGGTTATGGTGTTGAGGGATCTGAAACACCAGGAATGATTGGTGTTACCCAGCCTAGAAGAGTTGCCGCCGTTTCTATGGCCAAAAGGGTTGGAAACGAGTTAGGCAATTACTCTCACAAGGTTGGTTACCAAATTAGATTCGACGCTACAATCAGCAATGAAACTTCATTGAAGTTTATGACTGATGGTGTTTTACTAAGAGAGATGATGACAGACTTTTTATTGACGAAATACTCAGCTTTAATAATCGATGAAGCCCACGAAAGAAATGTTAACACGGATATTCTAATAGGTATGCTCAGCAGAGTTCTCAAGTTGAGAAGGGAATATGCTAACAACAATCCTGGAAAGTTTTATCCATTAAAGTTGATTATTATGTCTGCTACTTTAAGAGTCAGTGACTTCAGTGAGAATCGTATATTATTTGATAAATCACCTCCAATCTTAAAAGTTGATGCACGTCAATTTCCTGTCTCGATCCACTTTAATAAGAGAACTCCACATGAATATACGGAAGAAGCTTTCAGAAAAACATGTAAAATTCATAGAAGACTTCCGAAAGGTGCAATCCTTGTTTTCATGACAGGTAAAGCTGAAATTACTGCGATGGTGAAAAAATTACGTAAAGAGTTTCCGTTCCCTGATAAAAAGGGAAGTGGAAGCTATGAGGACATTGGTCAAAAGGATGATGACGATGTGGATCTTAAAATTGATGCAAAGAACGCTGATGTGGAGGTAGAAGAGATTGATTTTGATATTAATGAGATCGAAATCAAAGAAGACTACAATGAAAGTGAAGAAGCTGATGAAGAGGAAGGTTTTGAAGAAACTCTTGAAGAGGGACAAACAGACAAGGACCCGTTGTATGTTTTACCGCTCTACTCTTTGTTGCCTACAAGTGAACAAATGAAAATTTTTGAGAAGCCGCCATTGGGCAGTAGGTTGTGTGTGGTTGCCACAAACGTGGCAGAAACCTCTCTTACAATTCCAAACGTGAGATATGTTGTTGATTGTGGTAGAGCTAAGGAAAGAAAATATGATGAAGAAACTGGGGTACAGTCGTTTGAAATCGGGTGGATTTCAAAAGCAAGTGCTGACCAAAGATCTGGTAGAGCTGGTAGAACAGGACCAGGTCACTGTTACAGATTATACTCTTCTGCAGTTTATGAGAGTGAGTTTCCTCAATTTTCGAAGCCTGAAATTTTAAGAATGCCAGTGGAAGGTGTAGTTTTAAATATGAAGAGTATGGGTATACAGACAGTGGCAAACTTTCCTTTTCCCACTCCTCCTAGCAGAATCAGACTTCAACAAGCAGAGAATCTGCTTAAATATCTAGGAGCACTTGATAAAGAGAAAGGACAGATTACATCGATTGGAAAAAAAATGAGTTTGTTCCCACTAAGTCCAAGATTCTCAAAAATTTTATTGATTGCTAATCAACAAGGCTGTCTTCCATATGTAATTGCCTTGGTTTCCGGTTTATCGGTAGGTGATCCATTTTTAAGTGAATATGATCTTGGTATTCAGGTAAACGAACAAACAAGTACGAGTAACTCTATGGACTCTACCATGAAAGATGATTACGAACAGATGGAGAATTCCATGACTCAATTCGAGCTTGAGAACAAAAGAAAGTTGAGACAAAAATTCAATAAATCAAATGAAATGTTTTCTAAGCTTGACAAATTCAGTGATTCCTTGAGGCTTTTATCTGCCATTTGTGCTAGTGACCATATTCCGCTAAAGAAAAGAAGCAATTTTTATAGAGACCACTTTTTGAGAGAAAAACAGATGACTGAAATCACAAAACTCAGGAAACAGTTAACCTATATTGTGAGGCTTCATACTTTCAAAGAAGGGATAGCTGTTACTTCCAGGGTGGAAGATGATGAGCTAAAATTAGGCAAACCAAGCAAGCAGCAAATTCAAGCAATTAAGCAAATGATTACTGCAGGTTTTATAGATCAGATTGCATTCAGGCTAGACATAGTTGATAGCGAGACAAGATTAAGTAACAATATGAGGATAACGAGCGTTCCATATTATACACCATCTTACACGGTGAACAACTCAAAGGCAGACTCTCATGTTTTCATCCATCCTAACAGTGTTATCGTGAAAAGTGGTAAAGCCCCAGAATACATAGTGTATTCTCATCTACAGAAAAGTTCAAACACGGGGAATTCCGAAAAGGTCAAAATACTTCCCTTAAATGACATTACATCTCTCGGCTTGACCAACGTGGGTAAGAACACTGGGTTAATTACCTTTTCGAAACCTCTCGGGCTACCACTAGAGAAAGATTCTGAACATAGAGAGTGCCATGTAGTGCCTCGATATGGTGCTGCTCTCCTCTCAGGAAGTGGCGGTGTTGATTTGACTCCACAAAGAGTTACACAAAAGAAGGTTTCTGGAACCTGGACTGTTATATAGAGTAGAAGAACTGTTGTGTATAGAGATTACAGTACTCCTCGCCTGTAGAAATAGACACACTTTGTGATAAGACGAGCCCCTCAGTCGTTTCGTGTGTCATGGTTCTTTTTTTGTACTCGCCAAACTGCGCGCGTCTCCAGCAGTTTGAACATCTCCTTTTCAGAGATTGAAACTAGAATGCGTCGTTTGTTGACGGTCTTGAAACTAATCTTATAATTCAAAACCTACCCACGCAACCATCATGGGTTCTGAGCTTTTGCAAGACTCTTTGAGCAACCTTTTTTATGTGTATGGCCAACTGGACTCCACTGATATTCTAAGCACTCCTTTCCCAGATAGAACTAAGTTTTATGAAGCGAACATTCAAAATCTGCATTACTCCTTTCTTAGATTTTTAGACGCAAATCCTGATCTTGACGAGCATAGCAAAACAACATTACTAACTAATTTTCAGAATGGAGCATATACCACTGTGTATTCTTTGTTTCATGACTTGAGGATTGCGTGTACAATACAACTACTTCAAAGTGAAGGAAATGATTCAAAGTACACCAAAATCGACAAGTTTTTCAAAATCTCGACGGAGCTACTGTTAAGAGAGGCATTAAGATTAGGAGTAACAATAAATATAAGTAAAGAGGAAGGTCAAAATAAAAAGGGAAAAAATTCTTCAAAGGCTGAACCTTCTTCTCCTAAAGTTGAGAGGATTACCAGAACCACGCGTCAACAAGCTAGTCAAATAGTGGATACATCTGAAAACGAAGAAGATGAGCGCTTACAGGAGCCTATAACATTAGATTCTTTACTTACTTCGTTAGAGAAAGATTTTGATATAATCACATCTTCTTTTTACTCTGGTACCGGTAAGTCTCTGTCTATTTTTGCGTCAGGAAATATCCCTTTCTTTTCTTCACTAGATCAATTCAAATCAGATTTAGATGATCGTGAGCCTGTCATTGATCCGGCAGTTGGTGTATGTGTCACCAATGTAATTCCAAATATCTCCATGGAAAATAAAGATACACTTGCTAAGCTGGCAGAGACAAATATCAAAATCCCTCACTTGAGGCAAATTCTGGAGAACTATATGCATCCAAATTGGCTCAGGCTTATATCATCACCTTGGCTAAAGCATGGCTCTGGTGTAAATTCTCTCAACTTCAGTTTTGCACCAACACATGATGAAACACAGTCGATTATTTCTAATGATTGGAAAGGTTTAACCTGGTGTCAACAAATCGGATTCAAAAAATTGGTTGCTTTGAAGAGTAAAGAAATTAAGCAGCAACCGCAATCTGATGGCTCGAAAGAAACCGAGCAATATTCTGAAACTGATAGTAATGAGAAAAGTACTTCGAATGGAAACATTGAGATCAACACAGATAAGGGTGACGAAACTTCTCCTAGTGGAAATAGAGATTTACTTGTCAACGATAAAGAGGAAAATGATGTAATGGATGTTGACAGAGATACAGTAAATGACTCTAAAAGCGAAGTTATTAAAACCAAAGACAATGAAGAGGAGACCATTGATGATGTAGAGAATTTTGACTTAAAATCAATTGGACCAATCGACTTGAAAAATCTTGTGGACTATGATGAAAATAAGTTGGTATCTGTTTCTGAAGCAGAGATAGTTGAAAGTAACAAAGTTCAAGCAACTATTAGTGAGTTATTGATTGATTTGAGTCAGCTTCGTCAAGAAAGAATTGATAAACAAAGGGAAAATGTTCGTTATAACAAGGATAATTTAGGAACTGGTGGTAGGATAATAAGACCTTCTAATGAAGAGATCAAGCTATACCATAAAATCAAAAGGCTAATAACAGGTTTGATTGAGCATAAAAATATTAAACCAATAGATTTAAATATCCCTGTTGATACTAGAATTCCAGTTTTACAACATACATATCAAGGTACTTTACCTGCGATTGTCACTACAAACCAGAAGGTCACAAAAGCAAAAAGAAGGAGATAGCTCATGTTGGAAAAGTTCCTTAAGTTTCTGTAAATTATTATTGTAATCATCACTGTTATTTACTGTATAATATCTGTCTTAAATACACTCTAAACAATTTGTGTTTTCTGGAACTTCAATATTACCGAACTTACCTATCAGTGATCCAGTCAAATTATTATCAATCTCAATTGTTCCCGCAAATGTAAGATCTTTATAGTACACATCAAAAGCTATCTTGAACTTTGAATTTAAGGTTAATACGTTTAATAAGTCATTACTTGTCTTCAACACTAACTTTAAATTTTTGACTCTCTTCAATATTCCAGTTGTTATATCAGTGACCAGATTTTTCAATACTTGATCCGAATCGTCATTCAATAATTTATAGTCTTTGGTTAATAATATGTCAAATTTGAAAACATCATCACTAGATACCAAAAATATTCCACTTCTCAAGGGAGTCAGCTTGACATTGTGCATATCTAACTTTTCATGATAATAAAAGAACGACTCAGAATCACTTACTAATGTATCACGATTTGGGTAACAGTTGATATCTTTGTTGAGTGAAGATTGGGGAATTGTCCACCAGGGGAGTTCACAAAAAAATTTACTTTCAACATCCATTACATATTCACAAGTTCTCCATTCATGAATATTTCTCAAAACTGGGTATTCGTTATTCCTGTTACACTTGTAGTTTATTATCGTTGACCTTGGCAACCCAGTTAAATCACAAATTTCACCATTTCCAACTCTTTGGGTCACATATTTTGTGCCATCATCAGAAGTTATCAATTCAAAATCAGACTCAATTTTGTAAGGATCAGATGCGCCCTTATCTAAGAAATATGGTAAACTGTTCAAAGAAAATGTATCATCATTATCGGACCATGATGCGAGTTTATAGTGATTAACAATCATGGCACCATCATTCATTGGTTCTGTATGTAATTGAAGTATATCATGATCAAATCTTAAAGTATACCTCCAATATCCAGCCTCCATTGAAATACTAGTGTTTCTATACATTGAATTGAAATAACTAATTGCCATTATAGCATCTTCTTTATCTTGCTTTAAAGTAGCAGCATCTTCTTTCAGATTTTTCATTGAGACTTTGACATCTTCAATTTGAGGTATATAACAATTATATTGCACATTATTTCCAAATATCTTGTAATCGGTAAAGTTAAGTTCGTTTCCGGTCCATTCGGTTGTTGATAGATTTAGTGAATTTTCATGTTGAATGACAAAATACTTTTTGTCATATAGTTGCCCACAATGAACCAATTTAATAATCCAAATAAACACAAATGATTTTAATATTCTAGGCATAATCTATACAATTTATCTTGAAATGTTTTGTCAATTCTTTCAAATTCATGGTTACTCTCATAAGGCTGGATTGCAGCATATCAGAATGAGAATTTCGGAGGTGCAACTATAAATCGTAAGAGAAGCGAGAAAAAAAAAGTAATGCTCCGATGCCGGGAATCGAACCCGGATCTGCTCGGTGAGAGCGAACCGTGCTAGCCATTACACTACATCGGATTTTGTTGAAAAATAATATTTACACATATACACTACATTAGACAGCGCATCACGTGACCCTCCATTTTTTGTGATTTTTAGCAGTTTTGAGGTATAAATTGAGAAGGAACAGAAATTAAGAAAAAAGAAAAATCCCAATTATTAATTTCTTTCCGTAAACCAGTCACGTGACACATTGTTACAACAACGGGCTTGTTGTTTATGATTTTGGACTCACAGCTAAAATTTATATAATCTGAGCCTTGAAATATTTTCTGAAATCTCATTATTGATTGTTGTAATGTTACACCGATGTTGAGCATAGAAGATTTATTATTTATTTTTGTCTTAACTTTGGTATAGGATCAAGCAACATTAAATCTTTATTAATTATGATACTTGATAAATTTATCTATCCAACAATTGAAAAATGTGGGATATCAGTTTCAAAATTTCAGGATATTTGTGTACTTTCAGTTTTGGGCTTTGTCACAATTTGGATTTTCAACAATTATAATATTATAAATAGGGTTATACCAACATATCCATATAATCCTATTCAATTTTGGAATTCCAATATGGATAAACCAATTAAGATGCAAGAATTTATTGAAGAGAATATACCTGAATTTAGGGAAAATGCATGGTCAATTTTCAATCCATTTTTATTTAATGGACATTTACAGACAATTTTCTCAGGTATTAGAAGATTTCGTAATTCTGATAAACTTTATTTTGAACGTCAAATGAGATTTGCTAGTGATGGAGGTAGTGTTGCACTTGATCATGTTGTAAGTGAAGAACATTTTAAAAATCATGATAAAAGTAAAGAATTCATACCATTAAATCAACCTAAAATTCTTGATTCAAATATTAGATATATGAGTCAAGATGAAATTGATAATCAAGGATCAAATGATGATAAGGCAATAGTTATTGCTTTAACAGGACTTTCAGGTTCATCAGCAGAATCATATATTAGATGTTTATATAGTAGATTATCGAAGAATTCAAAATTTGATCTTTATGTTATAAATTCAAGAGGTTGTGGTAATGTTAAATTATCTACACCAAGATTATTTTGTGCATTATGGACAACTGATATTAGAGAAACTGTTAATTTTTTCCATGAAAAATATCCAAATAGGAAAATTTATTTATTTGGTGTTAGTTTAGGATCAATTGTTATGGCTAATTATTTATCAGAGGAAGGTGAAAATTCTAAAATTTCTTTAGGTGTTGCTGTTGCATCAATTTGGGATTTAAGAGCATCATCATATTTCCTGGAAAATGGATTTATTTCATCATTATTATATTCAACTGCAATGACATTCCCATTATTAATGTTATTAAAGTCTCATTCTAATGAATTATTACAAAATCCATTCTTTAAATCACAATATACTAATGATATAATTAGGAAAATTTGGAAATTAAAAGATTTTGATAATATTTTTACATCAAGAATGTTTGGATTTACATGTGCTGATGATTATTATCTTAATGCATCACCAATTTATAAAATTGATAAAATTAAAACACCTTATATTAATATAAGTGCATTAGATGATCCAATAACGGGAGGTTTACAAGTTGGTGCATTACCTATTGATCAAATTAAACATAATCCATTTATTTCAATGGTTAATACATCACTTGGAGGTCATGTTGGATTTTTTAAATGGTCGAATACTAGATGGTATGCTGATCCATTAGCAAAATTATATCAAGAATTTCATGAGAAAATTGTCTCTCAAGATGATTTTGAGATTCAACTTGATGAGAAATATTTACCAAAGAGGCCATTAATTGATGGTAAACTTGTATTATAAGTAAACAGAAAGAAAGAATTAAAAAAAAAATAAGGTTAAGTAATATATTATTGATAAGTTTATAAATGTTAAAACTATAGTTTTAGTAAATAGACTAAGAAAACCCTTAAAATAAAAACGTGGATAGTAGAAAAACAAAATGCAGCACAATATTTAAAAATATACAAAAGACAACAACAAGAAGAATTGGAAGATGTAAATCAATTTTTATAAAGCAGGACCAGCAGCGATAACTTCTTCAGTACAACCAGCTGAATATTTTTCGAAATTTTCCATGAATAATTGAGCTAAATTAGTTACTTCAGTCTTAAAATCTTCAGCACCTGAAGCCCAGAATTTTGAAGGATTCAAAACTTCATTAGGTACATTTGGACAAGTTTTAGGAATTTGTAAACCAAAAGTTGGATAAGTTTCAAATTCTTGTTGAGCCAGTTCACCTGAATGAATTGCATCTAAGATTGCTCTAGTATATTTAAGTGGACATCTTTTACCACCTTTTGTATAAGATTGACCAGACCAACCAGTATTCAATAACCAAGCAGTTGAATTATGTTGAGACATTTTATCAGATAATTGTTGAGCATATTTCATTGGATGTAAAACGAGGAAAGGTTGACCAAAGCAAGCAGAGAAAGTTGCTTCAGGTTCAGTAACACCAACTTCAGTACCTGCCATTTTAGATGTATAACCTGAAATGAAATGATACATAACTTGAGCATTTGTTAATTTTGAAACAGGTGGTAAAACACCTCTAGCATCACAAGTTAATAAAACAATATTCTTTGGATGAGAATCTGCAAGGCAAGGAATTTTAGCTGAAGGTATAAATTCAATTGGGTAAGCACATCTAGTATTTTCTGTAACATTAGCTGAAGAATAATCAACTTCTCTTGTAACAGGATCATAAACAACATTTTCAAGAACAGAACCAAATTTAATTGCATTAAAAATTTCAGGTTCACTTTGAGCTGATAAATCTAAACATTTTGCATAACAACCACCTTCAATATTGAAAACACCATGATCAGACCAACAATGTTCATCATCACCAATTAATTCTCTATGAGGATCAGCTGATAAAGTTGTTTTACCAGTACCAGATAAACCAAAGAATAAAGTAACATCACCATCCTTTTTACCTTGATTAGCTGAAGAATGTAAAGTTAAAACTTTATGTTTAATTGGCATTAAATAAAACATAACGGTGAAAATACCTTTCTTCATCTCACCTGCATATTCAGTACCTAAAATAACCATTTCCATTGATTTGAAATTGATTTCAACAGAAGTTGAAGATGTCATACCTTTAGTATAAACATTTGCAGGGAATTGACCTGCATTCCAAATTGTGAAATCTGGTTCACCGAAATTTTTCAATTCTTCAGTTGTTGGTCTGATCAACATATTTTTCATAAATAATGCATGATAAGCTCTAGCACAAACAACTCTAACTTTAATTCTATATCTTGGATCCCAACCAGCGAATGCATCAATTATATAAACTTTATCCCTTGTTCTCAAATAATCGATTGCTCTAGATTTAGATATATTCCAAGTATTTTCATCAACTTTCTTATTAACAGGACCCCACCAAATATCGTTTGTTGAAGTTTCTTCATCAACAATTCTTTTATCCTTTGGAGATCTACCAGTTTTAGAACCTGAAAATGCAATCAATGCACCAGATGATGAAATAGTTGTACCTTTCTCCTTTAAACCATCTTCATATAAAATTGGTACAGCTGAATTATAGTGAATTTTAGCTTCAGGGTCAAGACCTAATTTAGCTGCAATAGAAGATTTCCTCTCGTTTTTGTTGAAAGGAGTTTGATGCTCTTCAGATACAGAAGCTCTGTACTCTTGTTGGATATCAACAGCAGTTGGTGCCATTTTGTGAATTTGTGATTTTGTATGTAATGAATTGAACGATTCGTTAAAATAGAACCTGGAGAGTGAAGGGAATACTGAAATACGAGGACTGGGATTACTTTTACATTGGGATGGTACTTGATATTTATAGGATATAAAGAGATGTGTCTGCGGAGTGAGTGTTAGAGCGTGAACATGACTGGAAATAGGAACCCGGGGAAAAAGGGCGGCCCCAAGCGAGCAGCGCTCCGGTTCTGCGCGCGCCTGTCACTGCTGCGCGTCCCGGCGTTCGCGGCTCGCCCAAAGAGGCAATCTGTGTGGGGAGGGCGGGCGTCCCCGGAACAGTCCGCACTGTCGCAGCTGCGCCGCTCGGTCCTGTCGGTGTTCTCAGTGTCTGGCGGTGTTTCCTCTTCTGGGTTCTGTCTGTCTTCTCTCTCTGTTCTGTGTCTGTCTGTGCGAACAACAGAGCAGCAGCCGCAGCACATGCCGTACTGCGTCGCCAGCGTGCGAGGCGGGAGGCGCCAATCGTCGCGTGCGACCCGAGCTCCTCCTCCCCGCCCCCGCCCCCGCCCGGGCGCGTGCGGTCTGCTGTTTGCTGTTTCCGCGCCTCTCATTGGCCAGCGCGCCACGTCCCGGGTCTCTACGAGCGGTGGTAGTAGCTGCAGTGGCGAGGCGGGAAGAAGAGGCGGGGACACTTCCGTGCACCGTGCACCGGCGCGCGTAGAAACACGGAACACTGGCGCACCGATCCCTGCCTCCCGCACGTCCGTACGTACATACTTAGAGAGCTAGAGCTAGCAGTGTACTGCACTTTCTCCCGCTCAGCAACACAAATCAAATAGCGATACGTAAACTACAGTACGTGGCATCTGCGAAGTTAGTTGTTAACGAAGGTCGGTGTAGAACAATCACGATCACGAGCCAGGTTTATTGCCATCATCCCACGACACACGGAATTTCCGAACGAGGGAAAAAAATAGTGGTAAAAAATTCAGAAAACTCCGGGGTTGCGCTATTTTTCTAACGAACGATATTCAGTGCAAACGTAATGGGTAATCGGTTCATTCATCACTGAGCTGCCATTACCCCAGAAAATTTTCAACTGACTTCCCCAGATATTTGACATAGAGATGCCTCCCGTCGCGATGAGCTAAAAATAGGGTGAAACAGTTTGAATTACTTGTTTAGAGCTAGCTAATCTTGTTTTATAAAATGTAGTTAAACTTCACTATATTACAAAAAATGCAAAAATGAAAGAAAAAATTAGAAAAAATTGAATATTAGTTCACTGCCAAAATTCTAACTAATTTGGTTTAACAGAACTTGATTCACGAGAATTAATTCTATGAATTTCTTCATGATTAACTTTCTCATTTAATTCTTCAGGTGTAACACCAACTGCTTCATTCTCTAAAGGCATTGATCTATGTTCTGGTCCAACAAATGTAAGTATTAAAACGTAAATGAAAACGCAACCCATAAAAATTGCCATAACTTTAGCATAATCATAAATATGTTGACCATCAGGTGAAGTCATTGGGAATTGTTCACCAATTGTTGTTTCAATTGTTGAAGAAGCTGATGATGCTAAATTACCTAATTGATAAGATAAACCAACAACAAATGATCTAAAATCTGGTGGTGCTAATTCTGATAAATGAACTGGAATAACACCCCAAGCACCTTGAACGAAAAATTGTAAGAAAAATGCACCTGCATTAATATTTGCATTATTAATAAATGCCCATGGATAAATCATTGCACCACCACAAATACAACAAATTATAATTGATAATCTTCTACCAACAAAATTTGACATATGACCAACAAAAATACCTCCAATAATTGCACCAATATTTGCAACACAATTTGTAACAGTTGATGCATCAGTTGAAAAATCATATCTAACTGATAATAATGTTGGATATAAATCTTGTGAACCATGTGACATAAAATTAAAACCTGCCATTAATAAAACCATATAAATTAAAATTAACCAATAAATTTTTAATGAAGCTTTTGCCTTTTCAGTAAAAGTTTTCTGATAAATTCCATGTTCTTTATTATATTTCTCTAATTCTTGATGTTTCTGGAATGCCTTTGTTTCAGGTAAACTTGCTCTAAAGCAAATAATAAGGAAACAAACACCTGCACCAAACCAAAACATTGCTCTCCATTTTTTAGAAACATTATCTGCAATTGCTCTTTTAAATATAACAGCTAAAAGGTAACCAAATGCATAACCTTGTTGTAAGAAACCTGAAATAAAACCTTTTGCTTCATGAGGACAATCATCTAAAGCAGTTGCAGCTGCATTACCATAAACACCACCTAACATAATACCAAATAATGCTCTAACACCTAAAAATTGTTGATAAGTTTTAATAAAACCTGTACCAATCTCTAAAACGCAAACACAACCTAAATTTGCAACTAATGGCCATTTTCTACCATATTTATCACCAAGATAACCAAAGAAGAAACCACCAACAGATCTTAACATTAAAACAACTGTAATACCCCAAGTAATATCTTTAACAGATTTATCAAAATCAATTGCTAATTGTGAAGCATTAAGTGAAACTGAGAAAAAATCATAAGCATCCCAAGTCCATGCTAAAAATGCAGATATAATCATTAACCATTGTCTCCAACCAATCATCCTTAAACCTGGTAAAGGATTTAATAAATGTCTATTTGCATTTAATGATTGCTTTGTTGGGAATAATTCAGTAAATCTAGTTTTACAATAATCTTTAATTGCAGCTTTTGAGAAATCTGGCTTATCCATAACGTAATAATCTGGTTCTGCATCATTTGGTAAATCATCCTTTTCAGATTTAAAAGTTTGAAATGAACCATTAGATTGACGAGATTCTAAATCAACAACTTCGTCTCTATTATGAGTAACCATTGTTGTGTAAATTGTGTATGTTGATTAGTTTGTTGTTGTTTGATGAGAGAAAAAGTTTTAAAAATGTGGGGGAAGAGGTAAAAGAAATGAAAGCAGTAGGTGTAGATGAGTGGAAGAGAAAAGTGAGGAAGTAGCTTTATATAAGAGAGGGAGAGAGAAAAAAAAATACACAGTTGCTAGCTACATTCGACCCCACTTTGTTTAGGGTCCCTGATGGAAGTGGAGAAGCTGAGTACGTTAACATCCGTTACCCCATCTTTGAGTCAGAGTGAGGGAGGGAGGGAGGAACGGAGGGAGGAACGGAGGGTGGTAGGCAAAAAAAAAAGTTTTACTTTGAAATGGTCATGAATTTCAGTGTAAACAATGTAATAAATGATACCGGTGTTTTGCGAATATTAATAATAATAGTCGGTAAAAACGGAAAACTATCTAGCGGGCAATGCTGAAACAATAGGTATGGACGAAGGGAAAGATTTCTGGGAATTTGGAAATATGACAGTTGATGTAACCTAGGTTGCATTTCTCCCCCTCAGCGGCGGTGGCCGTGGCTCCAAAATATGGGGTACGCTGCACAGCTGGGCGGCCTAAAATTCCTTTTTATGGCGAAGCGTTGGGGGATTGCACGTTTCCCCAACGGCGCAAAACACCGCTGATTGCGCCAGCGCCGCTGATTGGCGTTCGCGGTGATGAGGCATCGGCCGGGATTCCGTCGGGAACGCCCAGAGGCCCAGAGGGGGCACACTACATACATACCAGCAGACTTGTGTGTGCACTACCTCACACAGGCACATACGTCAGTCAGTCAGATGTGGAGTAAGACAAAACAAAAGCCAGCACTACCCCGCACAAAGACAGCCACGTTACTACACTATCGAGACACCGGGAAGGTGGGTAACGCTTAGAGAGGTGTGTAGAAAGCTACGTAGGTTGGGCTCGTAGGTTGGGCTCGTAGGTTGGGCTCGTAGGTTGACGGTGCGCTGCGTGGTGCGGAGTGTTCCGCAGGAAAAAGCGGGCACGAGGGGAAAACGTTGCGCAGCGGGCGCTGCGGGCGCGGCCGGGGA
>JANIWQ010000061.1:0-63693 GCA_030555725.1 Pichia sp. yHMH446
CTCCTCCTCCTCCTCCTCCTTTACCGCCATTATCTACTGCTCCAATAGCACCACCAGCCCCTCCACCACCGCCGATGGCCCCTCCACCTCCAGATATTTCAGCAAATACTCAAACAGGCACTTCAAAATCAACAACACCAATGGCAGCAGGAGGTTTGCCTTTCTTAGATGAAATCAATAAACGTAGAGATGATAGATTCGTTGTTGATGGTGATAAAAAGGCCAAATCTACTCCTCAAACTGCTTCCATTGCTCCTCCTCCTGCTCCTCCATCACTACCCCCTACTGCACCACCAGTTGCACCACCAGTTGCACCACCTTCATTACCACCTTCTGCTCCTCCATTACCTTCATCTTCAGTACCCCCTCCACCATCTGTTTCTGCTCCACCGCCGCCACCACCACCACCACCACTTGCTCCACCTGCTGGTCCAACGACAAGTGCAAAAGCATCTGCTCCCGCAATTGGTGGCTTGCCATTCTTGAATGAAATTAACCAAAGAAGGAATGATAGCTATGTAGTAGACAGTGATGTCGTTGCACAAAAAAGGTCAACACCTTCGAACAATGACACTAAAGAACCGGATGTTATAAAAGCATCAGCCCCTACGACTTCAACCGTGTCTTCAACTCCAGCACCGACAGGAAATCCTCTTTTAGATGAAATAATGAAAAGATCTCAGAATAAGTCATCCAACGCACCTCCTTCTATACCGCATCAAATCCCAAAACCTTCAACACCACCTTCATTTATATCATCCAATCCACCACCTACTACACATAAAATACCTACTCCACAGAATTCCACTCCAATTTCAAAACCTTCTCCACCACCAGCTGCTATATCACCACCCCCACCACCCCCACCACCATCGCATTTTGATGCACCACCAATACCTCCATCTTTACCACCTGGAGCACCTCCATCAGTGCCTCCATCAGTGTCTCCATCAGTGCCTCCATCTGTACTACCATCCGTGCCACCATCCGTACCACCATCAGTACCTCCATCAGTACCTCCATCAGCACCACCTTTAGCACCACCTTTAGCACCAACACCAAATTCATCAGATGTCGCTGACAATACAAGTATATTTTCCAGTTCCACTTCTACTACTCAAAGAAAGAAAGCACCACCGCCTCCACCTCCTCCATCCGAGGAACCATTAGATACAGGTCGTTCATTCAATAGTCCTATTTCAAATATTTCACCTGCACAAATTTCTCCTCAATATCTCTCAAGAACAGAACCAAAAGAAGATCATTCACTTTTAGGGGGTATTAAGTCAAAATTCAGTTTAGGTCATAGGAAAGCACCACCCGTGAGTCAACAAAATGATAGAATTATAGATACACAAGTTGCCGGAAATGAAATGCGTAAGATTGATGTAACAGCTTATACTATTTCAGGTTCCGCTAATGGTGGCATAAATGGTAGTTCAACTTCTAATGGAAGTAGCATAAAAATGGAAAGTTCACGTTTTAGGTTTAACAATGCTAATGATATTCCTAAACCTCACAAATTTGAAGGTAGAATCAAACTTTATCCAAGTGGTAGAGGTAGTAGTTTACCTTTGAATTTAAGTAACTATGTATGAATTAAATATCTACATGTATTTTAGTATAATCCATTTATAAAAGGAAAACATTGTTCTATATACAAATCAATCACTATAATCAATCACATCTACCATCTTTCCATCCATCTTTCCATCTTTCCTTCCACAAATTACAGTCAAATTTAGGTTTTCCAAGTTTCTCATTAACAGAATTATGAGCATTACATAACCATTCTCCAAACTCATCTCTATTGGTAACTTTAATCTTTTCCTTTTTCATATATTCTCTAAAATCTCCAGCGCAATAAAAACATGGGTATAAATGAGAAAATGAATTCATAAATGATTTCAAGTTATTTTGTTGTTCTGGAGTTGGTTTATCAGGATATGTTGCAGCAATAGAATGTAATAATGTCCATGTTGATCTACCTAACTCTTCAACATCAGGTGGACAATCATTAGGTAAATTTGAATCTGAAATTGATAAAACGGATGTTCTTGTAGTATCTGTTGCAGAGCTTGAATCTTTGGAATCAGATGATATTTTTTTGGTATGTGATCTGAAATCTAGTAATGTATTGCATGTACGACATCTATCGAATGTGTTAGTATTAACGAAATTGCAGAGTTGTTGAGATAAATGTTGGTTTACTTACGGTTTTCCGTTCTCGTCATACACAATTTTCCTTCCACTTGCCCCAAAAACTGGCATCCCATGAGGAACCGCATGTTCACTTGTACCATTCGTAGTTTTAGTATCGTCTGACATGTTTGGTATGCTGCCTTATAAAAGAAACGACTGAATGATAGTGATGGAGGCGTGAGATTTTTATTTGTAAGCCGAAATATTGATCCGGACTTCACGGATTGCACTTTTTTCTGAGAAAAATCCTGAGACAAAGAAAAGCAAAAACTGTAATTATAAAAAATAAACTATCTATGATAATAAAATACAGAAACTAAAAATACGGGTAAAAGAGAATTAAGATAAGATAAAGTTCGAAAGATGAAAGCTCAAATAGGATAAACGTAGTTTTCTGAAGTCATTACTACATTATCAGCTTCTAATAGTTGAAGTGCAGCTTTACTCTCCTCAGGACCAAACTTAGCTTCTTGAGACAATTGATCATTTACAAGATCAATTAATTCCTTGATACTGTATTGATCTCTTCTATCATTTCTAAAAATAGCAGATAAAGTTTGCTTGAAAAGTTGGTAACGACCATCAGAGACATTACCTTGATAATTTGCATTCTCTTCTGCTCTATCTTCTGTTGCTTGTAAATTAGTTGCATCAGCCATTGTTAATTGAACATTGCCAGAGATCTGTTGTGGTTGATTCTCATCATTCACATTTTGATCATCAGCACCTAAATCAATTATACGTCTAGTTCTTCGAGCGGTAGGAGATGTTTGAAGATGCTCAACGCCTTTCCGCAATGACTCCACAGAATTATCATCATCTTCATGGATTTGAACAAATGGAGTTTGTCGGGTAGCTCTAGTTGATCTAGTCGATCTAGGTGAAATTGTACTTCTCACTACATTTGTATTGAAATCTTCCATTTCTTCATCTTCATCTGATGATAGACCAGTATCATCGACACCTGTTCTTCTTTTCTTACGTGGAGATCTATTTGTTTGTTGACCTGGTGCTTTCTTTTTAACTTCTTTGAAAAGAGAAAATCTCAGTAGTTCTTCAGCGACTTTGACATCTTTGATATTGACTGTTGCAGATAATCTAATTTTTGCATGAGCAGTTGCTAAACGAATAAGAGTTTCTAAAGTTCTAGCAGTTATTGGGGTTGTTCTTGAATTCTTTGTATTCTCATCATTTCTTAATGTTGCATAAATATCGACAATTAAATTCTTAGCATTTTCACTTAAGATTGGTTCTTTAGTCTTAGCATACTGAATATATTTCTTTAAGAAGGCGATTGTTAAAACCAAAGGTCTCTCTTCTCCTTTGGAGTTTTTAATAGTAATACCAGCATGTAATGCAGGATTATATTTAAGGAAAACTTTTGAGGTCTTATCACCAGATTCTTCAATATCCATATCACCAACTGCAAGTTTAATATTTGCCTTATCTCTAATTGGCTCACCTTCTGCATAACCTTGTGGAATAAATCTATGCATATTCATAACATGCTCACTAATTTTTCTATCTCTTTCATCATTTATATCATCCGTAACAATAAATAATAAATCAAATCTTGAAAGTAAAGAATCTGGTAAACTAATATTTTGTTGTGGTGTTTTGAAAGTATCATATTGACCGAAAATTGGATTTGCAGCTGCAAAGACAGCACAACGTGCATTTAAAGATGTATGAATACCTGCTTTAGATATAGTAATAGTCTGTTGTTCCATAACTTCATGAATTGCGACTCTGTCAACATCATTCATTTTATCGAATTCATCAATACAAACGATACCTTGATCTGCTAAAACCATAGCACCTGCTTCTAATTTTCTTTCACCTGTTTCTTTATCTGTAGTAACTGCTGCGGTTAAACCAACACCTGACGAACCTCTACCAGTTGTTGTAATAGCTAAAGGTGCAGTATTTAAAACAAATCTTAACATTTGTGATTTTGCAGTAGATGGATCACCAACCATTAAAATATTGATATCACCTCTTAATCTTGCACCGTTATCTAAAGTTTTAGAAGTACCACCTAATAACATCAATAAAACTGCCTTTTTAATATAATTATGACCATAAATTGAAGGAGCAAGTGATTCTGCAAGTAATTCAAAAATCTGTTTCTTTCTTGAAAGTCTAACAATATTATCAATATCTGTTGGAGTCAAATTCTCAGTAACTCTGGAGCTAGTAGATAATGCATGTAATTGATAAACGGAATTAGCAAGTATAACGACTCTAAATGCACCATTATCATTTAAACCACCACCTAAGGATCTATAGATACCAATAACTTGAATTCTATCACCTGGTTTACAAATATCAGCCAAATCATCATCTAAAATAACATCTAGAGATCTAGGCAATTGACCTGGTGGAGCCAATTCGGGTAATTCTTGAATAGTTATAACTTGATGATCTCTATAAGTTGATAAACCATATTCAGTTTCAAGTTTATTACCTTCAGCGTCTTCTGTAGGGTATATAGCTGGAGTACTAACAGGATTGAAACTTGTAGTTTGATCTCTATAACTTCTTGAGAAAAAGAATTTTTTAGCATCATTATAATGAACTGATTTCACTATTTTCGGTCTGACAAGTGAAGATTTAGTTACAATACCTTCCATAGAAACCATTTTCGATATATAAGCTGAATTGATTGTTCTAGGTGACAAACTATATGCACCGAAGGAGCCAACAAATGAAAGATAAAACTCATCATCATCGTTTAATTCAATACCAGGGGTTTCAATTGGGCTATAAATTGCGGTTACAGTCTCATTTAATGCTTTCAAAGCAGCGGGTAAAAACTCTGCCGGAGTATCCAACAAACCATTTGCAAATGCTAGATTGTACCTTCTCAGTTCGTCGATATTGATTGGTAATCTCTTTCTACCCTCTTTGAGCATACGTTGGATTGCTTGCTCATATATTGGGATTCCATCGATCCTTATGGAGAGGAAATCCTGGAAAATCCTCACACGATCCTCAAATTGGGTATCTGTTGTCGTTGTAGTGGTATCCATTGCAGAGAGTTATCAAATTAGTGTGTGGTGTGACGTATAGCTCTGAAAGATCGTTGATTATTGATTGCTCTCAGACGTGGACCACAGATGGATTTCAACGAAGCAAAACGCCAAAAGGTCGACCTATTCTGGAAACCCGACTAGCTGAAATATTTCCCAAATAGGAAAACAAATTGAAATTATTGAAGGACAAAGTTTCGCGCCCTGAATCAATAAACACGTCGCGACAGAAGCGATGTCGTGGAAGGTGGCGCGGTTAAGCAGATACTCTTTGCCAGTTCAGTTCTTGTACTGTTTCGACTACTTACTTACTTATGTTGCAACCATTCAGTGATAGATTATTGGTGAGTGCCTAAGTGTTTACTTTTGTATATGGCAGAAAAGAACGAAGAAAAGAACAGTGAAGATGGATCCATGTCCGGGGTCCTAGCAGCAATTGCGAAGATGAGGAGCCGAGTGGGTGTGGCTGGAGAAAGTATGGCAAATCAATCGGATAACTCACCAATATCGACTTCAGAAGGTAATGCGAATCATGTTAATCGTGAAACTGTGACTGAAGTCAATAAGAGACAAAAGCTTGTTTCAAGCGCACAAATAGGTAGCTCTCTTAGTAGTTCGGATACAAAGTTACCTCCCCGAGTTGAAAAACCGCTTTTGAAGAGCACTAATGTGAATTCAAACCGCAGCACAGAATTATCACCAAGGGTAGCTAAACCAAATATCCCCAATAAAGCTATCTCATCGAATCCTTTGACTAACGATAGAACCAATGTAAAGGAAAAACCATCACAGATAGTTAATACGGCAACGACGAAGGTACAAACCGCTCCGAAAGCGCAAACTACATCACTATCTCCATCACCAGTCCCTGGTAGAGGAGTCGGATCGGCAAACTTTCAAACATTCAATAGTATACAGGTGGCACGATCGCAAACTGGGAACCCACTTCTCGAGTTTTTGCCGATGTATCAGACCAATAGTAAGATTCGAGACGTCGATTATGTGATTAACTCCCGGTGTGTTGTATTGTTCCTCTCTTTGAAGTATCATAAGTTGCATCCAGAATACATCTATAACAAGTTGAAGAAAGTTACATACAATCGCGAGGACACTGTGAGAGTATTACTTGTTCTGGTCGATATTACAGATTTCCAGGATGTGATTCGAGAACTCAACAAGCTTGCATTGTTCAATAAACTTTCCTTAATTATCGCCTGGTCGTTCGAACAATGCGCAACGTATCTGCAGGACTTGAAATCTGTTGAGAAAGAGGCCAGCAAGCGGATCATCCAGGGAAGTCGGACCAACGACAATGAGGTGCTCGCAACGGAGGGGAAGTACCTCGAGCGAGTGGTCGATGTCGTCTCCTCGGTGAGAGGCGTCTCTCAGACGAACGCCAAGTCGTTGTTGGCCAAGCACGGCAGCGTGAAGGCCATCATCGGGGCGTCCGCAGATGAACTCACGGCGATCGACGGCCTCGGGCCCACGAAGGTGGACCGGCTCCTCAAGGCGTTCAACACGCCCTTCCTCGGCGGCGCCTGAGCGTGATCCGGGGCTTCAGCCTGAACCAGTTCCTGTGTCTGTCTGTACCTGGTTGGATCCGTGCCTGGTGGGTCTGTGCCTGGTAATTGGATCTGTGGTGTAGGTGTGCTGTTCTTGCGTGCTGAACGCGTCGCCCACGCCCGCGCTGCCGGAAACGGCAAAACGTCAACACCGCGGCGCGGGAGTGAAACGATGCAACACAGGAGCAGGAGCAGTACACTGACCTGTAACGAGCACCAGGAACACCTGGATCTGGTCTGCGCCCCCTTCTGCATCGCAGCTGAGCAGCACACACACAGCTTCTGCCCTCATCCGTCATTCGCCTCTGCAGGGTACCGTCGACACTTCACAATACCCCTGTGTTCATATCCTCTGAACAAACCACATCGAAAAAAAATACAGACAAAAACAACACAAACAAAAAATACAAAACACAAAATACCATCGAGTCAAGTCAGGACAGATCAAATCAAAGCACAGCACAACAATTCTCCTGCGCTCCCTCAACTATAAGACACATCATTTTCACAAGTAACCTCACAGTCAACAAGGACAGCTATTTCTGATACATAATATACTGTCGCCTGTATTCCCCAGATCCGAACCCACATCATTTACTCCTCTTATATAGTGCCAACATAATACTAATCTCATAAATATAAAGGCTGAAAAATAGTACTCACCTATCAACTGGAAAACATTTGACAAGTATTCACTATGCTTGCAACATCAACGTTATCAAGGGCTAGTACAGTTCCAACAACTGCAGTTGATCCATCAGCAGCTCTAGCTACACGTACAGACCTTCTCTCGGATCAACAGCAGCAGCAGCAGCAACAGCAGCAACCAACAAAAAGCAACCCTATGGCTAAAAGAAAGCCGCATAGAGAAGTCAGATTTGGGTCTTACGTTTTAGGATCCACATTAGGTGAAGGAGAATTTGGTAAGGTCAAACTAGGTTGGCGAAAAGATGGCAAACTACCCTCTCAGGCTGCTATTAAATTGATCAAAAGAGATTCTATTCCTACGGGTTCCGAAAAGGAAGGAAAAATTTACAGAGAAATTACCGCATTGAAAAGATTAAGACATCCAAATGTGGTTAGATTGGTTGAAGTGTTACAAAATGATAAATATATTGGAATAGTTCTAGAATATGCTTCAGGTGGTGAATTATTTGATTACATTTTGGATCATAGATATTTGAAAGAACCTTTGGCATGTAAATTATTTGCTCAACTTGTATCTGGTGTCGATTATATGCATTCTAAAGGTATAGTTCATAGAGATCTAAAACTTGAGAATTTACTTTTGGATAAACATAAAAATATTGTTATAACTGATTTTGGTTTTGTAAATTCATTCCAAGATCCTCAAAATGATTTAATGAAAACAAGCTGTGGCTCACCATGTTATGCTGCCCCTGAATTGGTTGTTAGTAGTGAACCTTATGAAGGTAAAAAAGTTGATGTTTGGTCTTGTGGTGTGATTTTATATGCAATGTTAGCTGGTTATTTACCTTTTGATGATGATCCAGAAAACCCAGATGGTACAAATATTGCTAGACTATATCATTATATAACTCATACGCCCATTACATTCCCAGAATATGTTCAACCAACTCCTAGAGATTTATTGAGAAGAATCTTGGTTTCAGATCCTGGAAAGAGAATGGATTTAAATGATGTCAAAAATCATCGTTGGTTATTCCATCACAGAAACTTATTATCAATCAACGCCATTGAATGGGACAGAAACTATAGATCTTCAAAATTAGTTAATCAACAAGATAAAATTAATAGAAGAATGTCGCTTATGGAAAATCCAACTTCTGCTTCTTTAATGTTGAATAAACAAAATGTTAGATCATTTTCAACTCAAAATGTTCAAGCTGCACTTTTCTCTAATCCTGCTGCACCTCAAACTTCTAGAACTGTTGCTGTTCCTTCAGCAGAAACTTCACCTGTCTCATCTCCTCTGAGACAGTCAAAACATATTTCAAGCAGCAATAACAGTAATGGTAACAATAATAACTTCCATATCACAAATTTGGAGATTGATCCAATGACAGACTCTGTTGGTAACATTGGAAGACATTCAAGGTCAGGTTCGACTGCAAGTTACGTATTACAAGCAGTAGTCGATGCAGATGTCGAAAATCAAAGACGTTATAGTAATAGTTCTCTCGATAACAGTTCAACTCCCGTTAGGAAAAATAATGCAAGACCAATATCATTTGTACCAATGTTATCTTCTTCTGATACCAAGAATTTTGAAACGATTAAAGAATCACCTGAACACTCTAGAGTTAATAATTTGGTTCCACCTCCTATACCAGTTTTCAAAAATCCAATCGTAGGCTCAAGACATAATCGACCAAGACCAACTTCCTATCATCCTTCTTATTCTTCAAGCAGTTTAACAGTTTCTCCAGATTTATCTTATGGGGTAGGTAATTTCAGTGAGTCTTCCTTTAAACCTCATCATCGACCAATTGTTAATAACAATGCATTTTCTTCGACTAATGAATCATTGATATCTAATCCAATCAAGGAGGATTTAGAAAATGAGGAATCAGAACCAGTATTTAATTTGAAGTCATCCAAAGATCAAAAATTGAGTTCAATTGAAGTTTTAAATAATGCAATGGAATCACTTTCTATTTTGAATAATGAAGCAAATGAATCAAATAATTTCAAAGAACAACGTAGTGAAACACCAGTACCCGAAGATAATGATCAAACAATTATTGATGAGGATCAGGAAGCAGAAAAGGAGAATACTTCCATTTCAGCACAAAAAAAAGGAAAAACAGCAACTGCAACCTCGTTCAATGAGGCTCAAAAAAGCAAAATTACATCAACAACAACAACACCAACATCACCACCAGTAACGAAAATAACAACAGCAACACCGACAGCAACACCCGCAACAACATCCTCATCAAAGTATAAACGTTTTAGTTTGCTTACATTTTACCAGAATGTACCAGACATTATGCCTATAACGAATTATCCTGAAACCAATAATAATAGCAACAATAACAATAATAACAGGATCAATGTTAAGAAACCTTCTAATATCAATAGAGATGAAAGAAGGAAAGTTTCATCAAATGCCACAGCAAGAAAACCTCTTGAACCATCTAATACCAAATCACGGGTACCTAGTAATGGTGCTAATGATCCAAATTCAGATACCGGTACTAATAATGATAAAGTTGAAAGAGAAACTTCAACTGCAAGGAAAGTTATGGATTTTTTCAAACGTCGTAGTATGCGTATTTAATCATTTGTTATAGGTATGACATTATAATATACACTATCAGGCTTTTATGTTTTAATTTTTTGCATTATATATATCAATATATATTCTTTTTTCAATTTTAGTACGTTTTAAATTTTAATCGCCACGTTATAAGATTGTTTACTTTAAATAAGAATAATAAATAGAACAGATATAAATTGGATCAACTTAAATAGTTAAATTGAGATTATTTTTGCATACTTCTTAAATAATTTTCCTTAACAGATTCCCATTGTTGTTCTCTTTCAGAATGATATTTCTTCATCCATTTAGATGGAGAATTCTTCATAATAATATGTTTCCTTAAAACCCATGGTTTCAGAGTATCAGAAGCGAATACGACAGAATTTGTTTCAAATGCTTCTTCAGCTTCAGGTTCAGCCTTTTGACCTCTAAAATTACCTGTTAATCTTAAATCACGAACAGCTAAATATTTATCCCATTGATCAGTTTTAGTTCTTGGTCTAACCCAATCTTTATCCTTTGTTTCAACTTCAAAATTTGATTCATGATTTGGACCTTGAGCATTACGAGTTAATGAAGAAATTGTAATTGCATTCATACCACCACCTGCAAGGGCGAAAAAACCTAAAATAAGCCCATATGGAATTAAACCCTCCCAAGGAATCATAATTGTATTTGTATAATTTATAAAAAAGGTGATCTCCTTTAGCTCTATGAAGTATTAAAACGGTTTAATCAATTGACGGCCTCGTTGTGTCTGCCCATGATGTTGATTTTGGTTTCTCGCTGAGGGGAAAATTGGGAGACTCCATTGATTGGTGTGTCTCGGTGGCGTCGATCGACGCAAAGCTAAGTTTTTGTAAGTATACAAGCTGTAAAGGGTGCGGTAGACAACAATATAGTATTGTTGATCAGGTAGAAGTGATAGTAGCGTATATTACTGAAACAATTACTTAAATTTTAGTATTTCACATTAAGCTTATAAAAGTAATTTTTTATAGAAGAGATGTTGGTTGTTGTTATTGATTTAGATGTTAGATGGGTAAAGCATAACTCTGACGGATGCACCAAAAGTCTTTGCTGGTAAGTTGTTCTTGAATTGAGCTCTAACTAAACCGTTGTTACCGTGAACTCTGGTAATTTTACCCCACATACATCTGATCTTAGTACCTCTGACTTCCTTGGATGCCTTGTAAACGTATGCAATTCTCTTACCTAAATAAAACTTTGCTTCATCCTTGTTGGAAACACCTTCAAGCTTGATTAAAGAAGTGTTTGGGTTGGTAACGTTCTTAGATCTTTGGTAGGAGACGTGCTTACCCTTGACATATACTGTTAAAAAAAATTCATTGTTAGTATTTTGTTAATCAAAAGTAGATATAAGGAGATGTTGAATATTAAGTAATGGATGTTAGGTCATATTTGAGTTTGCTGTTCCTTTGCTCTTCTGTTCTGTTTGTTATGAAGCTGTGTTATAACTCTAGTTGAAATTAGTTGAAAACTATTATATTCACTATTTGTCGTCTTTTGATACAAAAGCAAGTCTATTTCATGAAAAATAATGTAAATCTTTGTGAAATTTGACTGCTAGGGATTACAACTTGAGTTGTTAAGGGTATTCCTCTATTCATTCTTCATAAATTAGTTGTTGTATTCAATCCTAACATTTTTTCCAAATAGTCACGTAAATTCAACATCTAAACTCCCAATATTGGATCGATATAGCACATACATCTATGAGATTCAGCCATTGTGTTTGTCTTTAGTTTTCTGGTCAAAGAAGCCCTTCTCAGTACTATCTGGTCTCAACAACTTTGCCTATAGTAATGAAAAATCCCGTTAGGGTACCGACTGCCCCAGGAGCGTGGGTCAGCGTGCCTCCCGTCTCGCCTCGTCTCGTCTCGTCGCGCACTCCGGCTGTGAGCGTGACTGCTCTTTCTGGCTCTGGGAAATGCAGAAGTCGCACTGTACCGGCGAGGGCGCAGAAAAATAGAGTCAGCTGGCTAACCCGCGGTGTGCGCACGTGATTGCAGGGTTACAGTTGAATGGCATAACGGTTGTAAGTAAGAGTTCAAGGCTGATGGTAGTTTACATAACTTATATACATAACTCATAATTTCTCCCACAGGGTGAAGTCGTACTCAAAACCACCTTCATTGTTTCCAGTTATGGTGAACTCTTTATCCAAGTTCTTAGCTCTGAGGTAATCAACCAACTTATCGTTTGGCTTTTTACCCCATATTTTAGTATCTAAATTAAAGAACGCGTCCATCTCAAGTTTACTCGCATGTTTAACTTCAGTCAGATAAATGGCATCAATCAAATCAGCATTTTCTTTCATTAACTGATTGTATACCTCTGCACCACCAATAATAAAGATCTCCTCAATTGATTCTCCTGATTGTTCAAGTATTTCTAGTGTATGTGATAAAGAATTTGAAACTTTCAAGTTCACGTTAGCCTTCAATTCATCAGCCATCTCTGTACTCACTTTCTCCTTATTGCGTGTTAAAACGATATTCAGTCTCCCTTTCAAAGGTCTAAACTTTGATGGAATTGAATGGTATGTTTTTCGACCCATAACAACTGCATTTTGTTTTGTTGGATCAACAGTGGTAGTTGTCAATTTACGGAAATATTTCATTTCCTGTTTCAAAGTCCATGGCAGTTGCCCCTTGAATCCAATACCAAATTCAGGTAGTAAAGCAGCGACAATTAGTGAAATCTTAGGGGCTTTAAGAGTAGTCATTATTCGTGGTAGATAAAAGAATCTTATGGCATCATCATGATATCGGAATTTGATAGATGAGTCGCGTTTAGTTCAGATTTCCGATAACCTTTTCTGGTGAGGCTACTACTGCTAACTACACAATGCCCGTTGATCTTTGACATATAATTTTTTGCTGGAAATTCATTCATTCATCTATATTACCGCACATACTTTAATCTCTTACTTACAGTGTACTTACTTATTTTACTTCCAAGTAGATTGATTGAAAGCATCAAAACGTTACCAGGTTGATTGGGATCTAAAATTTTGGTGGTTACTGAAAAGGGACATGCTATTGCTCGCTATTTTAAGATTTACAAGAATAATAATAACTTACTCATCCTAAGAGTTATAGTACCTCTCTAGCTGAGTAAGCTTTTTAAAATGTTACAGTCTTCAAATTCGGGTCAGATTAGATTTTACAAGTGCAACTTCTCAAGATCTAATTTGTTCAAGGGTCAATTCGATACCCTTGGTGCACACATGGCGTTACTTAAAGTTCTCGATAATGCGGAACTGCAAATTCCGACTGCTACAGAAACTGTAATGCCACATTCAACATCTCCTTTATGAACGTTTCGGTTCTCCAACTTAGAGGTTTGGCACCAATCACATTCGGAGTTTTTGCACTAAAGCTTAGTGAAACGAAATGTATGAAAAAGTTACTCCTTGAATATTTTAGCCTACTAAAATGTGAAAACATATCGACTAAAACTGCTAAATGTTCAAAAACGCTTTTTAGAAAGGCATCGGATTTTGTTCACCTGATGTAACAATGATGGCAAAAGTGTCTGGCTCTACTAATGGTATAGGGCCCGGATGTCTAATTGTTTTTTTGAATCTTTTTGAACGGTATTTCCGTTTTGTAAATCTGGAGAACTCATTTCACTATTGAACATTCTTCACTTTTGAGTGGTTGAAAGCGATCCCCCTTGTTGTTAGGATGTAAAGCTTCATCGTAATCTTCATGATGCCCTTACTTGGTTGGCGGTTTTAAAACGGTTAATTTCCTCTTATCTGATAAATCTAATTGAACAGATATGCGAATCTCCTTGTTTGTGTAGAGAAAACAAGTTCTATGAGAGTGATTGCTTGCTGCTTTTTCTTTTTAAGCCAAACCTGGGCTTATACATTTCTACTAACTGAGCTTTATAAGAACACTGGTGCCGCTGAATTTTGGACTTGTGATAACCTTGTTCGAGAGCTTCAATTTGATTATCTCTCCAACTCAACCGATTCAGATAAAGCATACTATGATCTCACGTGTAGCTATCCACCAGCTGCCGGTTCAGTTATGCTATGTGCCAATGAACTTTCTTCAGCCAAGGGGACAAGTTTTATGACTAAAATTTTTAAATTTGCTGCCAAAAATTGCAATGAATATTCTTCATTTCATCATAACTGGGAGTTTTATCGTGATCAATTTTCAAACTCGACTAAGAACTATATCAATTACAATGAAATCCAAAATTTGACACTCCCAGTTTATGACAATGTTTTGTTAAATAAATCATTAGTAGAACCAACTTACATTGGTTATTCCAATTATTATTACAATCTTGATTCAGGTACATGGTTTTCTGTCGGTATTTGTGCTTTTTTTCTTTTATTGATTATTATCAGTACAATTTTTAACTTTTTAAGATCAACTATTCTAAAATCTTTCAATAAATCAAAATTTTCAAAAATATTACAATCTTATGTTATTTTTCCAACTCTAATGAACAAGGGGAAGTTTTCCTCTGTGTTTGAATGGAATTATATCTTCTACTTAATTCCAAAAAGAATACAATTTTTAGTCGATGTGATGCTGTTTATTATTCAGATGGTTTTTTATTGTTTGAGTTACAGACAAGATGAAGGTTACTTTTTCGGTACTAGCAGGTATGCTTGGCAAAGATTTCTTGCGGACCGGACTGGAGTAATGGCTTTTGGTAAAATTCCATTGCTTATCTTATTTGCTGGTCGAAACAATTTTCTATTGTGGTTTACAGGTTGGTCATACTCAACATGTTTACATTTTCATAAAGCATTTGCTTGTTGGATGGCTCTTGATGCATTGATCCATTCAGTAGCTTATACTTGTATGGTTCATGGTCAGTATACAACTAACTTAAAGGATTCTTATTTTGCATGTGGTGTAGCTGCTACAGTACTTTGTTTTATTATTATTGGTGCATCTTATTATCCTTTTAGAAGATTTTATTATGAGTATTTCCTAACTTTGCACATTATATTTGCAGTTGCTTTTATTATTATGTGCTGGTATCATTGTAACATTCTCGGCTGGATGGAATGGTTAGTGGCTGCATGTGCTGTGTGGTTCTTTGACAGGTTGGTGAGAGTTATTAGAAGCACAGCGTTTGGCTGGAGAACTGCTACTGTCTCCATTGTCGGGGATGAACTCTTGAAAGTTGAGGTTCCTAAACCATCATGGTGGTTCCACAAACCTGGTACCTACTGCTACGTTTACTTTGCTGGCTGGATCTTCTGGGAAAATCATCCGTTCACCGCTGTCGTTGAAGGTGACAGTCTCTGTGCTTACATCAAGGTTAAGAAAGGTGTTACCTATAGGGTCTGGAATAAAGTCAGTGCCAATGGTGGCAAAATGCAATGGAAAATCAATGTTGAAGGTCCATACGGTGGAGAACTAGCTGCAGGAGTAAGAAAATATGATGACGTGCTTTTAATTGCTGGTGGCTCAGGTGTACCAGGTATCTTAGAACATGCAGCCACAGTTAAGAGCGGTTCCTTGGTTTGGATTGTCCAACAATGGTCTCAAATAAGACCTTATGAGTCTTTACTTCGCCAAACCAAAGTTGATATTAACATATATGTGACGAGAGCACAAGGTCAAGAGAAAACTGTAAGTATTGATGAACTTTTCGTAGATTCGGAATCATCTTCAGAAGAAGATAAGAAGTCTACAGAAACAGCTGTACAAGCAAAGATCTATTTCAATAGACCTGAAATTGGACAAATCATTGATTCTTACATTAAAGGTAGTACTTTTGACAATGTTGCGGTTGTTGCTTGTGGTCCACCACCTCTTATGGATTCTATTAGACACACAATGTCTGAAAAAGTTATTGAATGGGAGAAGAGCGTTGATTTCTTTGATGAATACCAGTTTTGGTAGATTTTTATTTATTAACCTAATTGTTTTATGTAGTTACTATATATTTTATGCTAGTTTTTCAAAAATCAGCTATTAACTATTTTAAAGTGATATGATTCAAAGGTTAAGTCCATTTATAGACAGTTGAACAAGGCATTCCAGAGATAGCACTGAGTAAAGTCATGGGGTTATTCGTTGTAGCCTTTGAATTTTCACATTTGCACTATCTGCTTCTCAGTTTATCAAACATCACTGGGTTGTATCCACTTATATCACGAAAAGCAGAAATTGAATCACTAACTATTGTTACAGGTGATTTATGGTAATTAGTTACCTCAGTTTAATAATCGAACTTGTTAAGTTGTTCCACCTTAATAGCAACTAACTATTATTCAACTAGAACCTTTTAAGAAAATAGAACTAAAGTTTTTCTCTGGTATTCTATTGTTGCTTTCTGGCTATGCTTTCAATGAAATATGAAGATGATTTCTGCTATTGAAATACCTTCAGATTGACTTTTTTCAAATTAAGATGATCTTTTTGACTGAAAAGGTTTCGATGGTGTAAAAAACTCTTGTTTTGGTTCTTTAAATCCCCTTTTCAACGTTTTGTCATTAAATAAAGTAATTTCAAATCTCAAAGAGCAAATTACAAAGCAAACAAACTGTTTACTTGCCTCTTTATTTCAGAAACTATTTGGTAGCAACCTCCATTCTTTCAAAATTGAACACTAATTTTGAGATCTGTTGCCAATATTTGCTGTGCCTTTTATCAAGTATATTTGCTAAATGTACTTGCTTTGTGAAAAAACAAACTTCTCAAGTTGCCATTCTTACAATTCCAAAGAGAACTTTTCAAGGAAAGGATATTAGAACAAACCGTACAAACCACCAACCTCTGTTAGTACAAAAGCTTAATCAAAACTACGAGTAATTCCTCTGGGACGGGTGAGATGTTTTCACAGGGCTGTTTTCACAGGGCTGTTTTCACAGGGCTGCATATCTGCACGATGTATGACCCGATGTTACATTGTCAGTCCTCTGCGTAAAATCCGGTATGGCTACAGCTGGTAGAGCAAGACGATAGAAGCACAGGATGTGATTGGCCATGGTATCACGGATTACTGCACCCAACAAATATGCCGGCAAGTGCCAAAATAGGGGCCGCTGCCGACGCAGCTGCACCTGGCTCCTTGTCAGCACATCGCCTGTATGTGTGGCTGACATGCGTGGCTGCTTGTTTCCCACAGATCTTCGCACAGATCGACGCACACGATCCAGTGTTGTATATATATATATATATATACGATACATAGCAATGGTCAGGCCAGGACGCACAGATGCAGCATCTTGAGAAGCGTGTGTCCAGCACGGCATCGATGGGCTGTTCGGCAACACCAGCTGCCTCTGAAGAGGAAGAGCCTGTTGCAACCAACCCGATGCCGACGGGACAACAATGTGCTGAAAAAAAAAAAGCGTGGCGCCCGGCCGATGTGCAGGGCGGGGCTAGGCCCTCGTCTCCCGTCACGGGGTCTCTGCGTCTCCAAGTCTCTGGGGTTTGTGTGGGGTCCGAGCTGGTTCAAGGGTCAGGGGTGCTCTTTCAGGGTGTATGGAGCAAAGGGTTGCCACTTGACAACTTTCTGTTTGTTAGCATCCCGAATGCAGAACCTTTCTTTCTCTGGCTCGAGATGACCGGAGGGGCGGTTGGTTGCAAGGACGGCTGGAAACCAGTAAAAACGGTAAATCCGTTTCGGTTGTCCCTTTTCTCAGGTTGTGCTATTTTCTTCAAATGCTAATGGCGAAGCTAGGTTTTCATTATCATCGATAGTGGAAATTTATTACAAAAGATCTAAATGTTGTTTGTCGAGCCACTGTGAGCATCACAGGATATATAAATTGTGATATCTGGATCATAGATGGCTGGTACTTCAGAGTATTTCATTAACTTTACGAAGTCTAGATTTGCTTTTTGTAGTTTTTCGTCACAGAATCAACAGCGACAATAATGAAGATTAAGCATCTAGCATATTTTATCCTGAATCTTCAAACTATTTGGGGATATGACTTTGAACTAACTGAGTTGTATCAAAAAGGTAGTGCAGAGATTGTGGCTTGTAATCAAGGTATTGCGGAAGTCATGGCGGACTATGTTCCCCTTGATCCAGAACATAGCTACTATGATCCCCCTTGTGGCTACCCTCCAAAGACTGGCTCACTTTTGCTATGTGCACATGAACTAGCTAAAGGTAAAGGTGAAAATTACATGAAATCAATTTACAAGAGAGCAGCTGCAGTTTGCCATGAATATTCTTCATATGATTACGACTGGGAATATTTTAGAGATCAATATATCAATGCAACTAAAAATTATGTTGAGTTTGATGAAATTAAAAATCTATCTGCTCCAATGTACATAAGCTACACTGTTAATATGTCTTTCGTCGAACCTATATATTATTACAATCTCAATCATGGTAAAAATAAAGACTCCGGTACTTGGTATTCGGTTGGCATTTGTGCATTTTTTCTCTTACTGATTGTTTTAAGTGCAATACATAAGTTTGCAAGGTTGACTTTTGCTAAAGCTACAAATAATTATGCTATTATCAAATATTTTCAAAAGTATATTCTCTACTCAACATTATTTAACAAGGGGAAGTTTTCTGATGCTTATGAGTGGAAATACTTTTCCTTGCTTTTCCCAAATAGAATTCAATTTACAGTTGATGTGATGTTGTTTATTCTTCAGATGGTGTTTTATTGTTTAAGTTACGGACAAAATGATCACAAGTACTCTGCCACTCCTAATGTTGTTTGGAGATGGTCCCTTGCTGACAGAACTGGTATTATGTCCTTTGGTAAAATTCCTCTTTTGATTCTATTTTCAGGCAGAAACAATTTCCTGTTATGGGTTACTGATTGGTCGTACTCCACATTTTTACATTTTCATAAAATTTTGGCGTACTGGATGGCTCTTGATGCATTGATCCATTCAGTTGCTTGGACTATTCTTGAGAAAGGTTACTACACTCATGATTTGGAAGAGCTTTACTTTGCTTGTGGTGTTGCTGCTACAACTATCTGTTTCATCATGATTGGTGCTTCATTATATCCTATAAGAAGGTTTTACTACGAATATTTCTTGAACTTCCATATTCTTTCTGCTATTGGTTTTATTGTTATGTGTTGGTATCATTGTAACATTCTTGGCTGGATGGAATGGTTAGTGGCTGCATGTGCTGTATGGTTCTTTGACAGGTTGGTTAGAGTTATCAGAAGCACAGCTTTTGGTTGGAGAACTGCTACTGTCTCTATTGTCGGGGATGAACTCTTGAAAGTTGAGGTTCCTAAACCATCTTGGTGGTTCCACAAACCTGGTACTTACTGCTATGTTTACTTTGCTGGCTGGATCTTTTGGGAAAATCACCCGTTCACCGCTGTCGTTGAAGGTGACAGTCTCTGCGCTTACATTAAGGTTAAGAAAGGTGTTACCTACAGAGTCTGGAATAAAGTCACTGCCAATGGTGGTAAAATGCAATGGAAAATCAATGTTGAAGGTCCATACGGTGGGGAACTAGCTGCAGGAGTAAAAAAATATGATGACGTGCTTTTAATTGCTGGTGGCTCAGGTGTACCAGGTATCTTAGAACATGCAGCAAATGTAAGCTCAGGTAAGCTGGTATGGGTTGCTCAAACATTGGCACAGGTCCATTCCTACAGATCTTTGATAGAGAATGTTGCTATTGATCTTGATATTCATATTACTCGAGAAGCAGGTGAAGACAAAACTCTAACCATCAGAGAATTTGTTTTTGAGGCAGACTCTTCTTCTGAAGACGATAAAGATGAGAAAAAATCTGTTGAAAGCACCAATCATATTTCGATTCATTACAAAAGACCAAACATGTGGGAAGTTGTTGATGGTTATGTTTCCAATAGTCCATCATCAAACGTTGCAATCGTAGCATGTGGTCCACCAAAGATGATGGATGAAGTGAGACACATTGTCTCTGATAGAGTCACCGTTTGGACCAAAAGTATTGACTTTTTCGATGAGTTTCAAGTTTGGTAAACAATCTACTTTTTTGTATTTACAATTATTTTATTCATATTTATATCTTTCAAAGAATTTTGCAAATGAGACTCAACAGTTTCTAAAAAATGTAAGCTGTAACAAAACTTCAAGATTTTTGTCTTTTAAAGTTAAGCGCCTTTTTTGATTACCTGATTTGGAAGATTTTACTATCTCAAGAACAATGAAAAAACGATTTTACTTATCTAACACTTCTTTTTTGCTATGCTAAGATCACAGTACCTCTTCATCGAAGTGTGTCACAAGTACCGATGTTTCCTTTGTGACCTTTGAAACCTTTATACTTAAATGCAGCAGAGTCGTGTAAATCCTTATGTAAATTACTGTATTTCTTTTATCGTATATCATTTATTTGATCTCTTTAATCATAGCCAGCCTTCGAATTCTAAGATTTATAAATTTTTTAATAATACAAGGTTTTACTAGTGAGTCCATATACGAACAGTCTTATCCTTACCACCACTAGCAACACGTTTACCATCTACACTCCAATCCACGGTATAAATCTCATCTAAATGACCAGGTAGATCAGACATTAGTTTTCTAGTCTTGACATCCCAAACTTTCAAAGTTGTATCCTTTGAGCAACTAACCAACAATCTATTATCAGAAGACCAAGATGTTTGATAAACTGGAGCTACATGACCTCTAAAAGTAGCTATAAATTTACCATCTCTTCCATCCCAAAGTTTAATTGAGTTATCAAATGAAGCTGATGCAACATATCTACCATCTGGAGAAAAGGAAACATGATTAACTAATTTCTGATGCCCCGTCATTCTACAAATTGGTTTAGTAGACTTTGTTGGCTCCCATAAAAACATTGTAAAATCATCACTAGCTGTCACAAGTCTTTCAACTAATTTACCACCAATTTTAGCAACTTTCTCAAAATTTTTCTGTGCTCTTTGTTGTTCATCAGTTGGATTTTCTGGAGATTCTCCCTTGTGATCAAATGGACCTAATCTCATTGCGTAATCAGTGGAAAGTGCTAAATGATTAACCCAATGAGCATGAGCTTTTAATACTTGAACACATTTACCATCTTTAGCATCCCAAACTCTAATAGTTTTATCATGAGATGCAGAATAAATCAAACCTAAACCACCCCATTTAACACATGAAACAGAAGATGAATGACCAGACATTGTCATTAAACAACGCATAGATCCACTGTCCCACACTTTAATTGATCCATCTTTTGAAGCAGAAACTAATCTTGGTTTATCACCTGGTTTGATTGAGTGAATTGGCTCCCAAGATAAATAACTAATCCATTTTGTATGACCTGTTAAAGTACCCAATAAGTCACCTGATTTACCATCCCAAATTTTAATTGAAGAATCCATTGAACCTGTTGCAACAACATCACCTCTTGGTGACCATTGAACGCATAAAACCCAATTTGAATGACCATTGAGTGTTTTCATTATCGTTTGAGTATTACAATCCCAAATTCTAGCAGTTGAATCACCTGCACCGGTAACTAATTTATTACTTGTATTTGGAGCAAATTGACTTGTTAAAATAGTTGAACCATGACCTGTTATTGTTGCAGATGATCTTGTTACAGGTTTAACTTTGAAAATAGCCCTTGGTGTATAAACGAGTGTCATAAAATCTTCAGTTGTTTTCAATCCAGGTTTAAGAATTGATGTATATAAATTATCCTTTATATCAATTAAATCATTTCCAGATTCAAGTGAAAAAGTATATGGAATTGGATCATCTGAATTTCCATTCAACTCATTAAGTAATTCTTCAAGCTGCTTTTCTGTTATTGCACCAGGTACTCTAATTGAACCACCAATAGATTCACCTGTATCGGATGCCTGAAATTTGATCAATACATTGGGTAAATCTGATGGAATTATATCGACTTCACGTGGTTGCTGTGCTTCTCTTTTCTGCCTCTTGGATAACGGTGGGATATTTGTTGACATTTTATGAAGGGAACGAGTGTGACTATAGGTTATTCAACAAATTATTTAGCATTACGTTTATAAAGTTTACACCGATGATATCAAAAAAAAAAAAGTAAGGAGGAAAAATAAAAAAAAAGTTTCAGAATTCTTATTTGAGTAATAAACTAGCACAGCCTCAAAAATAATGGATCTGCCTCTATCGCAAAAGTAAGTTATTTGGAAAGCCATTGTTTCATTGGCCGTCCCATCCCTAAACGCTTCTTTTTAACGTGACTTTGAGAGGTATTGACAGGTGCACCTGTGACAGGGTTGTACGCAACTTGAACAGGGATTGAAGAAGTGTTTGAAAGGTTGGATGTCGCTGTTGGTGGTGGTAATACACGAGGTGGAAGATTTGGGTTTTCTACTTTTTTCTTTTTGGAACTATAACGAGGTAGAGTTATTGTAATATCATTTTCACGTTTCCTGTAATCAAATTTGGGGGCTGAGTTGAGAGTTTTGATTGTATTTGTCTCACTCAAGTCATGGTAATAGGATTCGGGAATTTTGGAGAGGAATATAGATGGTGTCAATGAGTTATAGGAATCATCGGATTCATAAGTGCTTAGATAAAGTTGATCTTTGGCACGTGTTAAAGCAACATAAAAGCAACGACGTTCCTCATCAATGAGATTCTTCCTCCTTTGCTCATCATTTTCATTCAAAGCGAACCTAGAAGGTAAGATATTGTTGACCAATGATGGTAAAACTACAATTGGCCATTCCAAGCCTTTAGAAGCATGAATTGTTGTTAAAGTTACTTTACCAGAGTTTGAATCTTGATCATCTTTATCATCAGTAGATATACTTTCAGCTAAGTAGATATGATCGAGGAATGAAGACAAGAAATTTTTCTTTCTTACGATTGGGTCGATTGTGTCATTGATTTCTTTTTTAATCAAAATTGGTGTAGAAGTGGATAATTCTTGTTCATGAAAAACATCTTCTTGAGCTTTCCTTAAGAGCTCATCTTTCTCAGGATCATAATCTTCATATTGAGATCTTAATTCTTTCAAATTTTCCAAGATTTCATATTTAACTTCATCATCATCTTTTGAAGATGATTTTAGTTTCATCGCATTTTCAACTAAATTAAAACTATCGATTACTTTTTGGAAAAATTTTTTGGTATCTTCAAGTATAAGGGAATGTCTACATTCTTTTAGTATGGAGAGTAATTTTTGAAGTGATTTTTTACCATGAGAAGTTGCGCCACTAATAGTACCATCTGCAAAATCTTGTATGATTTGGAAAGGTTTTACTTCATGAGTTGGATTTGGATTTGGATCAAACATATTTGATTCAATTTTAGCCAACAATTTTTGACCGCAACCAGAGCAAAACCAGGTTATAACCCTTTTAAAGGATAGCCAATCATTGAATGCGATAATTCTCAAAATATCTATAGTCATTGAAATTTCTTTCAATTCCCAGAAAGAATAACCTTTAACGATTTTATAAGGTGTTCCACGTTTCATCAACTCTCTTTCCAAGGATAGGAAAGTTCTTGAAACTCGTACAATAACTGCAATATCTTTAAATTGATAAGTATAATTAACATTATTGTTATTATTCTTTTTTCTTATGAGAGAATTTATTGTTTCAGCAATAAATATAGGTTCTTCTTGAGGGAATTGATGTTTAATGAAATATACGGGAGTATTATCATCATTTGATTTATTTGAGAACAAAATTTTCTCTTCTCTATCGTTCTGGCCTCTCATTACTTGTTCAGATAATTTAAGTATTGAATCAGTTGATCTATAATTTTGATTGAGAGTGATTTTAATGAAGTTTCTCCCATTAGCTAAAGCTAAATTTTCCATCAATTTAAAATTTTGATAAGAAGCATTCCTAAAACCGTAAATACTTTGATCTGCGTCACCGACTATTGTTATATTATCATTACAATATTTGGAAAACTTGAAAACTAGATTCAGTTGAATTGTATTTGTATCTTGGAACTCATCGACTAAAACATGCTTTACATGAGAAACACATTCTGGTCTTTTAGTTAAAAGTTTATCCATATAGATCAAAATATCATCGAAATCCATCATTGAATTTGAAGTCAAAAGTTGTTGATATTTGTGGAAAACTTGGTAAAGTTGTTGATTGTAAATATCATGATTTGAAGTATTGGGTATATCGTTTGGATGTAAACCATTTGATTTTTGGTTTGCAATATAATTTTGAACACGCTTAAGTGAAGATTTATCTGCTTTTATATCATCTAATTGCAACGTTTGAATTGCCTTGAGCAAAAGATCTTTTTGATCTTTACTATCAGCAATTTTCATATTTTGGGTTAACCCAATACAAGTACCATAGTATTTAAGGTAACCAAAGCAAATTGAATGGAAAGTACCGATCTGTAATTTAGACAGATTTACGTGAGGGGAATCCTTTAGAAGGGCAGATAGCCTTTCCTTCATTTCATTTGCAGCTTTCTTTGTGAAAGTGGTGACTATGATACCAGACGCGGGGATCTTGTAGTGGATCAATAGATAAGCGACACGAGATATCAATAATTTTGTTTTACCGGTGCCCGGTCCAGCAACGATCTGCAAGACAGAGTCATTAGTAGCTGTTAGTGCGAGCCTCTGCTTGTCATTCAAAGTACCAAAGAGGAAGTCATAGTCATACTGTGAAGACATGTATGTGACACAGACAGATAGTTGTGTGTGGTGTGTGGTGCGTGTCTGCGTGAGTGTGTGTCTACGTCAATGCGTTTGTCTGTAGCTCATAGCTGGGACACACGCCACAGATGAAAAACTAGTACCACCGTTTTTGGAGTTGCATGATCGATAGGATATTGTTTAACATGCCAAGCCTCTAAGCAGGCGAGCGCTTGCGCAATTTGTCCCGCAGAACGCGTCCGTGACACGTGCTGACTACTGCTGAATCATCCGGGCGCCCCCGGAGCTTCGGGGTTTCCCGGGGGGCTTCGGGGTCCCCCGTCGCTGCAGGACCGGAAACGCCCAATTGGGCAGGCTGCGCGCCAACCGCGCCAGACTAAGCCCAGCTGGTGTTGCGCGGTGTTGGACTGCCCGGCTGTTGCACGGTTGGACAGCTGCACGGTTGCACGGTTGCGCGGTTGCACTGTTTGTTGGTCCGACTGTGGGCACGCCTGGCGCGGCGTTATGTCGCAGTGCAACATTCACCGGCGGGGCCCGGTGGCGGGGCTCGTGGGCGGGGCGGGTGCATCTGCGTCCACAGTTCCTCACAACTCTGCACCTCTATACAATTGGCGCGGTGGCTGGATTATGAATGTAGCACGCAAATCCCAGTGCAATTATTCTTCGTTCCCTGCCTGCGCATCTCCCCCACCACACCAGATCATCAGTAGTTCGCACAACTCTCTGCACAGCTGCACCACTAGTTCCTACCAAGCTTCAACAGGCGCCCTGCAAGCTCATCGCGTCCCCGTTGTGCCTGTTGCTCCTGTTGTTACCGCTGTTACCGCTGTTCCGGTTCTGTCCGTTGTGCCCGTTGTGCCCGTTGTGCCCCGCTCTGCCCGTGCCCAACCCTGCCATTCCCCGTATCTGATTTGCGATCGTTGTTCCGGGCCCGCTCCACACCTCCCACGTCCCCCACTTTGCAGGATCTGGATCCCTTGAAAATCAGCGTTTTGGCATCCCCCGCTGCGCCCGCCCAGTTGTCAGTTGCGACCTAGCAACCCGCACCGCAACCACAGGCCCCCATCGGCCCTTTCCACACACCCACAGCTCCACACGAGTCGTCCCGATATCGCATTGTCGGTCTTTTCGATTAGGATTTATTACTTTGGCTATTTCCCCCTCGTACCATTCAAATCCACTACATTCAGCCACAATAATCCAGCATACATATCGTTTCTATCTGATCCTCTTCTTAATTCTCCTTTCTCTTCATTCCTCATTCCTCATTTTTCATTCCTATTTCCTCTTTCCTTTTTTCTTTTTCCTCACCTCTCTCTGTTTCAGCCGTTTCTACACTATAATCTATCAAACTGACACTGCTATTACTACTATTACTACTACAACACCACTTTCTTCCAAACAAACAAAACACCTTGCCAATCAAATATCCCTCTCATGTCTAAGCCGGTCAACGAATTCGGTGATCTCTTCGATAAAGCCTTTTTAGGTGTTATCGATATGGGTAAATATATCGAAGGTAACCCTCCTTCTTATGAAGATCATATGAAAGTGAAACAGAAAATCATATCCGATCTAAGTATCACTAGAGATTATCCACAGCATATTGATTGCACAACTTTTTATGATGAGAAAGATACAAAGAAAATTTATACAGATCTCAATTCAAGCTCTCCCGATATCGGAAACGATATCGAGAATGATATCAATAATTTGGGTAATCAAAATGATTTAAATGACTCTTTGAACCCAACAGATGTTCAAACGGTTTCAAAATCAGCTGATAACATTAACAATAATAATGTTAATAAAAAAAATAATAGTGATAATATTAGCAATAATCAAATTGATTCAATATCTAGGATTACACCTCCTAAATTCTCTGATCAGGTTTCAAGTGAAAATATAAATCTAATGTCAAACAATTTAAAATCAGGTATCACACCAACAAGTTCAACTTTCCAGCATATACCCACTCCAGCAAATTATTTGAATCATCATATATCTGGTACAACTCCTTTCGAAAATGTAAATTCAAGAAGTCAAAGTATTGATATCAATATTCCATCTTATCAACAATATCATCAAATCAATACTCCTCAAGATCAAAGGTTCCCTCAACATGATTATCAGTATACAACCCAAAATAACATGTATTATCATCAACAATCTTATACTCAAAAATCCCCACCTTTCCAACAGTATAATTCCAATCAATTTTCTTCATTCCAACCAATCCAGCCTCTTCAACAGTTCCAACAACTTCCATATCAACAACATCCCACATCCATGCAACATCAATATATGAGAAGCTCTTATTTTTATCCATTATCCCATTCAGCTTCTCAACAACAACAACAACAACAACAACAGCAGCAGCAGCAGCAGCAGCAGCAACGTACTTCACAGAAACAAAGAGACTCGCATCAGCGCCAATCACCATCACAATCAAAAGCACACCCACATCCCCAATCTCAGCAACAACAACAACAGCGGGAGCAACCACTATCACAACAACAATCACTCTCACAATCACAGTCACAGCAATCTTCAAATAAACGTGTAAAGCACAGCCCACTAGCATCAGAGTCCAACCTTTACTCTGCTACATCTCAAAATACAACAGAGGCAGCTGACGCAACTGCTAATTATACTAACCAATATCATAAGTGTCAAAATGTTTCAACTCAAAAGCAGTTGATCACCTCAATCTCTAACTGTGGTTTAGATTTAATGGAAAGTGAAAATTATATTAAAAATTTCAAAATTTATGGAACCAATAATGAACCAATCTCAATGGATTTCATTGCTTCACTTGATGGTAAATTTTACCAAAATAATAAATATATGAAAAATAATGATGGTGATAATTCAATTCCTATTGCCTGTTATAGAAGAAATTATAATGCTCTATTAATTTCTTTATTTTTCAGTGAAACTCCAAAATTTCTTGAAGCTGGTGGTATCTTCTATGAAATTAATAATATTTTTCTAACACTTGACGCAAAATGTAATTTCTCTGATTCTCCAATTGAACTGACTTATTTTGATGTACCAAATGTTGAACGTTTCCCTTCAAATTATGTTACAATGAATAAATCTTCAATTGATTTAGGTTTATTCCGTCGTCGTAAAAATATTAAATTACAAAGATTCCAATTCAAAAGAGCAACTCCAAATAATGGTAAAAATATTGCAAAAGATTATTATTACCTCTATTTAACTCTATCATTTGATCTAATTGAAAGTGGTAGTAATGATAATAATAAAAGAAAATTATCTTTTAAAAAAAATATAATTACTTTAAAATCAAATGGTATATCTGTTAGAGGTAGGAATCCTTCTTTCTATACCGAAAGAAATGATGAGAGTATCAAAAAAGATGAAAGTAATTGCTTTAAGTATTTTAACGGTATGTCAGAGCCTTGAATTCTGGAGAGAGTGTGTGTGTGTGGAATGAAATTTGATAACACTTACCATTTTTTTAAGCTTTTCTAATCTAATCGGCCATTGTATATTTATAAACTTTAAGAAAAAAAATATGGACATAGTCTTCCTTCTATAAATCTTAATTAAAATTTTCGACTACTATTATAACATATTCCATTTACAAACAGACGATAATGCGGCCGAACCCTTTTCTCGGATAATGCAACTTTCTAAGCCTTCACTTCAAAAATTTCGGAACTCAATAATTTTAATTAATGACGCCATCATTGATACCGCCGCTAACCACAATTTGCAACAATTGGCAACAATTGACTAACACTATTAGCTAATAACACTAACAGAGAATTATCTCCTTGAATCTTAACCGTTGAAAATAACCCAACTTTTTTGAACTAGATCATTTTCCTCTACAAATGAAAAAAATTACATATCCACCTGGTAAAGGAAAGGTTTTATACGCCAAATCAAAAGTTTACCTTCATATAACTTCATCTAAAAAGGATAATATCCCTGGTTACTTGGTAATAGTTAAACCTTTTTTTGATTCAAAAAATGAGGATTTGATAATTGCATTTATACCTGAAACAGATTTAACAAATGATGATAAGGAAGTACTAGATTATTTTGATCTTTATGGACTTGATGGTGAAAATGAAAATTTCTATTCAATAAAATCAAGTGAAAATACTCAAAATGAAAATGAAGTTGAAATGAAAAATAAAAATAAATTGAAAAATAATCATTTACCTAAATGTATTAAATTTATAAATAGACCTTTAATTTCATCAATTTCATCTTATGCATTTGGGATTTCAATTAATCAATTATATTCAATTCAAGTCAGACCTAAAACTTCAAATTTATGGGAAGGTTCAATTATTTTACATCCAAAACATGAAACTGATAGATTACCAGCGATTTTCTTTCATGATGATGAATCACCAAGTACAAAGAGAGAACAAAAATTGAAAAATCAATCATTTGATCCTTATGCTGAAAATAAAATTAATGGTAATTTATTGTATTGGGGTGGTGATAGATTTTTATCAGTTTTAAAAAATTATTGTAATTTAAAGGAAAGTACTTTAGAACCAGGTATGTTTTTAGTTAATTGTACCCAAGAAGATGCATTAAATTTTGTACCAATTGTTGAAAAAGAAAATTTGAATAATGATTATGATCTAAATACTGAATTTAATCAATTTTTAAATTCAACAAAATGGAAAATTTTAACTGGTTTAGCATCAATTACAAATTTTACTAAGAAGAGTTTAAATAATGCAATTGAAAATAATGTTTTACCTAAATCATTTCAAAAATTTATTGAAAGACCTGAAATTAAGAAAATAACTGATGATTTTGATAGTGCTAATATTTATTTAGCTAAATGGGCTTTAAGTGTTCAAGAAGAAGCTGAAAAAAATAGAAAAATGATTATAGGAAATCAATATTATAAAGATTTGATTAGGAGTGAACTAGGTGATGGATTTGTTGAACTAACACCACAAGAAGTTGCAAATGCTACTAGGAAACCTAAAATTGATAAAATAAAATGGAATAGTTTTTTCGATTCTTCAGGTAGTTTACAATTCACCATTGATGAAGTATTAGAACAAATATTTCATTCTGGTCTCTCAAATGATGTTAAAAATGATGCTTGGTTATTTATTTTAGGTGTTTATCCTTGGGATTCAACAAAAATGGAAAGAGATCAATTGAGGAAAACACTTGAAGCTAATTATTGTGAATATAAAAACGAATGGGTTGCTGATTTAGAAAGGAAAAAAAATGATGAATATTGGAAAGACCAAAAATTAAGAATTTATAAAGATTTGAAAAGAACTGACAGAGATATTGAATTGTATGCTGCAACAAGTGAAGAAGAACAAGCAGATGCAAATGATTTTGATAGCTGTGAAAATGATGAAGCTTTATTCAATAATCCAAATTTACTTGTTTTAAGAGATATACTATTCTCTTATAATGAAATAAATAAAAATTTAGGTTATGTCCAAGGAATGTGTGATTTATTATCACCACTTTATTATATTTTCAGAGATGAATCTTTATCTTTTTGGGCATTTGTCAGATTTATGGAAAGAATGGAAAGAAACTTCATACGTGATTTAAGTGGTATGAAAGAACAAATGTTAACTTTGACCGAACTCGTGCAATTTATGTTACCAGATCTTTACATACATCTTGAAAAATATGATGCAACTAACTTATTTTTTTTCTTTAGAATGCTCTTAGTTTGGTTTAAACGTGAGTTTTGTTTTACTGAAACAATAGATTTATGGGAAATTATGTGGACAGATTATTATTCTTCGCAGTTCATTTTATTCTTCAGTCTTGCAATTTTACAAAAACATAGTAAAATTATGATTCAAACCTTGAAAGGATTCGATGGTATTCTAAGGTATATCAATGATTTGAGTGGCAACCTTGATTTACAAGATTTACTTACTAGAGCAGAACTTCTTTTCATCAAATTCAAGCAAATGGTAAGTTTGATTGATCGTAGTAATTCTGGGGTTGGCGGACATGCTGTTAAAAACTCAACTACAAAACCGCTAATTGTCTCAGATAACTTAAGAAAACTACTTTCGAGAGAACCAATAATAGTAAAGGAAACACCACGTACTTCAGATACCCCTTATGGTTAGTATGTAAGCAATTAATTGAAGTATTTCTTTTGGATTAAATATCCTTTAAAATGTAATTAATCTTTTTAACAACTTGTTTTAGCTTGTTAATTGACAGAAATTTATGCATTTCGCGGAATTAATGGGTCACGTGATAGTTGATGGCGTTGATTTCGTTTTTTGTCGAGAAATTTTTTCTACACATCTTTGCTGGTGCACAAAGTTATTTGATTAAAACATCATAACACCACCAAGTTGGCCTCTCGATATTTTTCAGATACGATAAGCCATAACATATTAACCAACATGACTGCAAAATCTAAGACGTCAAGAGAGAATGCCATACTCAAAAATGATACTTCAGCCTCTGTAAATGAGGACCTAGTTGCTGCCGCAGTTGCTAACGCTTTCAATGATGAAGATCTCTCAGCAGAGAAAGATGACACTTCACGTAAACTACCGATCACCAGGAAACGTAGTTCTCACAGAAAACATACAACTACAAACTCTAATATCCAAGACCATTTTCAAACTCAAATACAATCACAACTTCAAAATCAAATTCAAAATGAATTGTTAAGGGAGAATGCTGAGGAAACCGATACAGATTCGCACAATATGCACCTTCTCGATTCTACTAATATCGATGATGAATTGAGAAATCTCGAACATTTGGTATCTAAAAATGATGTTTCTGTTGGCATCAATACATCTGATGTTGATTACCAAGAGAATACAGCTTCAAAATCCAATAATTCACATTCAAACGAGCATCTTGATGGCGAAAATGTAGATGTGACAATTGATGTGATAAACAAAATCGAAGATATCAATAATGATTCTAACGAGAACTCGAATAAAAGTTTCAAGAAACTTAGTGGGAAATTGTTTTACTTACCGGTTGAATCAGATGATAATGAGAACATAAAATCATTGATTATCACATGTGGTGGTAAAATTGTTGATAATCATTTACCTGGTTCTTACATACTCATCCCGTCGTTGGACAAATTTCTCCCTAATGAAAGCGAGCAATATCTTTATCAGTTGATTTACGATGTTTACATGAAGAAAACCATGCCAAATTTTGAAAAATATAAGATTGATTTTGAGAAATTGAAAGCTGGTAATAAATTGGAGATCAATGTTGGTAGCTTCCCTATCAACAAGGAATCAGAAGCTGGTGATGAATTTAAACAAATTAGTGATCATTCAAATAATGGACGTGATACCAACATTGCAACATCTGTACCTAAGCGTAGGTCCAAAAAGTTCACTAAGGAAGAGGATGATTTTATCTTGGATTTGGTAAGGAGAAATCCACATTTAAGATCCACTCACACTTTTTTTGCTAGGATTTCACAGCTTGAGCCCTTGTCTGAGCATACTGGTAATTCCATCAGATACAGATATCGTAAGATATTAGCTCCTACTTTGTCTTACGTTTACAAAATTGATCCTACAACAGGAAAACCAGAAATCGATCCTACCACTAATGAACCATTACGTGTGGAGGAAATTCCATCTTTGATCAAGGCACAATACACTGCAGAAGAAGACTACCTTCTTTGTAGACATATCTTGTCGTTCAAAAGTGGTGAGTTGGTACTTCTCGGTAAAAGAAAGCAAGAGATATCCCATATCCCTGAAGCTGTTTTCCAAGAGCTAAATAAAATCAATCCTAGACACTCAAGTTTTTCGTGGAGAGATCGATACAGAAAATTTGCTGCAAAGTTTGGTTTGCGCAGGTATGTTGCTTACTATGAAGATTGTACTAAAAGAAAGATAAAACCAGAACCAATGAAAAATATGAGTTCACGGGCAGACCGTAAAGATTACAAAGTTGACGTCTTCGAAAATGAGGTCAAGCGTACAGCTGAGTCTCAATCAGGAGGCTTGAAAAGAGAAGGTGAACACATTGAAACTGAATCCAAAAAATTCAAAATAGCAAGAGTCTCTCCATCACAGGACTTGACTGTAACCGAAACTGAAAACGCAACTGAAACTGAAAATATAGGAAAATCCACCTCAGATGATCTCGTTGTCGATCCGCTTCTTAATTCAGGTGCCGTCCCTACTGCTGAAAGCGCTTTGAAGGCTTTAGCAAATGTTTCCACCAAGCAAAACCGTATAGATGAAGAGGATAAACCTAGAGAAACCAAGAAAAAAGGTAGGGATGTTTCAAAAGCTGATTCCACAGCTGAAAATACTAACAGTGCAAACTTATTTGAGGATGCTACAGAAGATGAGATGAAACAGTACGATATTGCATTGAATGGTACCGGTATTGAGGGTCTAACAAATTCCAAGAAGAAGAAAGGTGAAAATGAGGTTGTAGTTCCAGATGTCATCAACAATCCTAATGATTCTCACACTGAAATGGAGTTAGTCAATGTGAAAGCTGATGACGGTTTAATGGATTTCAGACAACTACTGGATATAGATCCAGAACCTTTGAAGAATCGTGATGAGATTGACCTTGAACCTATGATATCCAATATTCAAGATTGTTTCAGAAAATTTGGAGATGGAAATACACCATATGAGTTGTTTAAAGATATCAGTGACCAGACCGGAATTTCCATGCTTTGGTTAAATTATTGGTTTGATTGCTCTTGTGGAATGTTAGGTACATTTATACAAGCAATAATTCATTACCTTGAGACTGGGGAATTAGTAATGAACAATGTCTCAGGATTCTGGACCGAAAAGGATGATGAATTGTTGAAGATAGATCCTGAAAATAAAACCCTCCTGGAACTTCATGGTAAAGATAGTGTAACAAAAAGGAAAGCAGTGTTACTTAATTTTGTATAATATTACTATGTATGAAAAAATATTGGCTACATTTTCTCAGTTTCAAACTAAGATAGGAGAAAAGTCAAAAAAAATTAGACAATCGACCAGAGTGAGGATTGAACTCACGATCTTGCGATTAACAGTCGCACGCCTTAACCAACTTGGCCATCCAGTCATTTGTAAAAATTAAAACAGCCAATAACTACTTCAATTGACATTGCAATTAAAAAAAAGAATAAAAAAAAGAAACATATGCAATCCCTCAAGTTTTGATCCACAATCATGGATTTCACAAAAAAATAGTCTGATTTCATTGAATTTTTAATCTATTGTAGGTAATTTGCGTATGCACAGCAAAGGAACAATATAAAAGATTCACCTGGCCCTTAAGTACTTGTTTATTCACTCTCAAACTTTCCAGCAAACATAGTGAGCGAATTCGTTAGCTAACCTTACTAATTACAGCATTAATTCATTGTTCAGACTGAAGCAATGGCTATAACGATTATTTACAGAAGCATACGGATATTGTTACAGCAATAATATATGATCAAATACTTCTAGTTGTTAAAGAGATCTCAAACTGAATCGTCAAGCAGAACCCTTTCTATACCGCAGCAAATTCCAAAACCTCCTATACTCCCTTCATTTATATCATCCAACTCATTGAGCCGTCGGTGTGTCGCCAACAATGACACTAGTGGCTGCGTTGCGACAGCGTTGGAATCAACGGGAAAGTCATTGAGTTCTAGGAACGTGTTATTCTTATAATCCTGATGATCTCTTCGGGAATGAACATACGGACCTACTCATAAACGCTTTACAGTATCCAAATACGTGTTTACATATTGCATAAAAGCTTAATTAACTGCTGTGCTGGTAAAATGACTAAAATTTCTGAAAGTGGCAACTACCAAGATGACCACTCCACTACAATTGGTAGCATTCCTTTTCCTGGTGTGTTTGGTAAAAAGTACTTCTCGACTATTGCGGATGATTTTGTTGCTCTTTCATTCCTCTGAGTTCCAAATCTCGAGAAAGTCTAATTACAACAGCAGATATTTATTGTTAATCTTAGTTTTGTACTATTGCTCAGCACTAGACGTACTTTTATATCCTCAGTTATCTTTCAGAGTACACGACGTGGAAAGTGCAGTTTTACATACACCAGTTGCGAAAGGCCAAAATTATGTTGTTGATAAACCACTTGGATTAAAGCAACACTTCTCAAATTGAAGAAGTACGCCTATGGATTGAATGCATCCCCATTACGCTTTCACGAGAAACTGGTTCAAATTTTGGAGACTAAGTACATACGATCAGAACTTGACAAGTGCTTACATTTTGATTCAATTATGAAGACAGTTATCACAATCGCACATCATGCTGATGATATCAATTTCTTGTCTAACAATGTTGAATCAACGACTAACCTTCTGGAAGGTCATTTTGCTTTAAAGACCAATGATCAGCCAGACCAACATAAAATTTTTTGAAGCCAGAAAGACACGTGAATGAGTCGTTTTTATGATTATCGTTGTTGTAGTTCCTTAAAAAGCACTATCATTAGAGGAAGAGTGAATGGAAACTTTGTATATTAGACACAAAAAGACTATTAGCGATATCCAACAAATTAGCCACGAGCGATTTCCGAGTTAGGGTGGAAAGAAGAAGTCATTACAGATTAAAGCAAAAGAATATATAGATTAGCTTATATAAAAAGCGAAGACATGTCAATTAGTGATTAGAATCAGCGGGGTCATAAAATCATTAAAATATTTTCATAAATCGAGCGGGAGGGAAAATCAGAATAAAGCCATCTCTATTCCATTAGATACATTTAAGTTGAATCATTGGGAGTAGATTTTCTCCTAGCTGGGTAAAGATGATTTAAAATTTTGAACATTGGATTATTTTTCTCATTTTCATTATTTTCTAATTTCACAGAATCGGGTAGAGGTGAGTGATATTTTGATAAATGTGGGAGGTTAGCAAGATTTTCTTCAACATCTTGGTTTAACCAAGTATCTGTAGAATTTGAAGTCTCAAGAGAATCTGAGTCAATTTCATCATTAGAGAATGTGCTTGAAGCTGATTCTGAATCCGATATTACTTCACAAGTGATTTCATGTTGATTGAACGAATCATCGGTGTTCCATTGAACTTCTTCCACAGAGATGTGGGAAAAGTTTAGCCTATCCAAAGATTCACATAGTATATCGTGACTGATACAAGTATCTGATGAATAATCGAGATCAATTGTACGATCCAAATGATATTCTTCATCTTGCAAATCGTCCGAACAATCAGACTCTGAATCGGAAACATCGGAACACTCAGAAACATCCGAATCATCTGAGTCATTATCACCATCTGCGTGAATTGTATTAGTCTCTACTTGGACATCATCATCATCATCATCATCGTCATAATCATCATATGCCGCGTTGTTTGTGGCAAATGGTTTATTATGATTGGCATAGAAAGATTGGTGAAAATTTTGTGATTTGTTTGCTGTGTTCAAAAGTGGGTACATATTTTCATTGATGCTTTCGAAGGTGAATCTAGACCCAGAAACATCGGACTGGAAAGAGTTCATTTCTTCGATAAGTTTGTCAAGGAGATTAGCCTGGGTAACTAATTTAACGAGATTGATATCGTTTTTGATGGCTTCTTCTGTCAGCTTTGCTTTGACTTTTGATGCCAGCATGTAGGTCTGTGCTACCTTGTTGGAAGTGTCAGAGAGAAACGAGGTCGACGTAAACATGTTTATTATACCATCAAATCGAGAGATCCAGAATCGCTACCAAAGAGCTATAACAAAATAAAGAAAGTACTTTGTACCTTTTATGAAAAGATCCCAAAACCGGCACAAACCGACATCAGCAGAGGCGGCTGGTAGCACCGAACGAGAAATGGGGCAGACGGGCAGTCTGGTGACTATAAATGGAAAAGGGTATTATTACAAATGTGAGAGAATTCGCTGGGCACGGAGATTGACGGTCTCGGAAGTACTGCCTTCTGCCCCGGTCCCCGTCCCGCGGATCCGCAGCGCCGTGTGTTCCGGCGCGATTTAACGGTTCCACAGCTGTCGAGTAAATTCGCGCGACTCTGCCGCGCCCAGACGTCGGCGGGTGCCGTCCCGAGCGCCAGGCGCAATCTTCGGACACGTCCGCGCTCTCGGGAGAGACCGGGGTTAGCAGCGCTGTTGCCTCTGGTGCAGACGCTAGGAGTTGTTCATCAATGTCTCTCAATGGGTTCTTGAGACATATCTTGTGTTTTTGGTTAATTACTTTTGTTTTCTGTAAAAATCGTATTCAAGGAAATGGACTCTTAATCTGATAGTAGAACTGTAGCAGGTCAATAGGTATACTAAACTGTTGCAGAAAAACTATCAGATTAATCGAACACGTACTTTGAGTTGAGCTTTATATGCAATATGTAAATACAGAATGATCTGACTCTGGATACTGTAAAGTGGAATGTGAATCGATAGATAGATGTATCTCTCGATTCATTCGATGTTTCAATGCTTCAAATGGATCCCTTAGATTCTGGTGCTTATGCTTATTACTCGAACGCGATCCCAGCGTTGATCTGGTACTGTCGTTGGCGACGCGTCGGCGGCTCAGCATAGTGTACGGGCGTGGGTGGTAAGTCTCTCGGGACTCGGGAGAACCTAGTTGTCCCGAGGTTGGCTGCACCGAGCCGAACAAAGATCGATTGTGGGTGTTCATCGGTTACTTGCATGAGCTTTATCTAACACTACCCAACTACATCTTGGAGTTAGGCTTCATTCCCCTATCACCAATCCGAAGCGTCCCATTTCTTCAGTTCTTCAGCCTGCCTGATTACATCTTTCTGTGCCTTTTTCCGCATGTAAAAAATCGGACAATCCTTATTCTCGCACAACACCTCCTGATGGAGCGAACCTTGACACCTTTGGCATTCTGTCCACAACTTACTGAACCTTTCTTCAAGAAGATTCATTTTACCTAAAGCTTCTCCGTATATTTCACCACTCTTGCTCTTACAGTTTTTGCACAAAGTCTCATTATCTGGAATTGCGGTCTTACACCCCTTACATGTATTCGATTTCTTGGCAAATTTCATCAACATACCAGTTTTCGCACCACCAACTCTGACAATCCTAGTATGTGATCCATTCAATAGATCTCTCGTTCTCTTATCACCAAGAATTGGTTCGAAAATTCTAGTTAAAGGTTTACTCAACTGGTTATCCAAGTAATATTTCGTATCGATTGGCAGCGAGTGCTCCAAAACGTAAAGCGGGTCTTCCGATTTCTCGTAGTTCTTATCACCTGCTGCTGTTTTGATAATCACATAAGCCACTCTATCACCAATATTAGGTGCACTACCCGCATCTCTTTTCCTCATTCTTTCAGCTAATTCAACATGTGGTTGTTTATTTGCATAATCTTGTCTACTCAACTGTTTCGAGATAACTAATTGAGATAGATCCACTTTATTTTGAAGTAAATCTGCAATTGTCTGCTTCACATATTCTTCTGCTTCTTCAACATTTCTATCTTCCAAAATCAACTCTAAAACCCTCGTAATAACATTCTGAACTAATCTACAATTGTCTCTTCTCACAGTTTCAATACCTTTGGTATCCATCTTATCAAACTTATCCGGATTTGTCCAATATAAACCTGCATATCTCTTCTTATTGATTAGCAAATATGGGAAATAAACTTTCTCAAACTCTAATTTAATTGGATCAATAAACAATTTGGAAACATATTCAGCAGCTTCTTCTCCCATACTCATACATTTTTTTAAATCACTAAATCCAAACTTAACCATCACAGAATCTGTATCACCATATATAACTTCAGCATCATATTCATATCCATTTTTAATACAATATTTCTCTTGAACTGCAGCTTTGGTAGCTTCAATCATCTCTCTACCGAATGCTGTAACACTAGACGAAATAGCTAAACATGGTAACTTACCGATTGTAGCACCAGTAAAACCATACACAGAATTAGCTGATATTTTCAATGCTAATTGTCTACCATTTAAAACTTGTTTCTTGAATGGGTCGGTCTCATTTTTTAAATCCTTTTTAGCTTGCTTTCTTGCACTAAGTAATTCTTGTAAAATAGTCGGTAGAATACCTTTCCTCTTATGACTTTTCACAAAGCAATCTCCATTGGGTGTCTTTGTATAATCTTCACCTTCTTTTAATCCCAATCTCTCTATCGTTTTCTTACTCAATAATGTTGTATAACATAAATTATGTGCCATCATAATGGATGGATATAAAGACGCAAAATCCAATGTAGCAATAGGAACATCATAATACCCCCTCTTTGGTTCAATCACTGTAGCACCTTCATATTCTTCATTAACATTTTCACTCCTCATATTGGGTATAACTATATTCAAATCAAGACATTTCCTAAATAGTTGAGATATAACCTTAATTTGTTGACCTCTACTCAATAAAAATGAAAATGGAACACCTGTGACTCTAGCCATTTCTGTATAATTAACTAAACACATCAATTTTTCCATTAATCGCAGTGGTAAATATGCATCTTTCAGACAATAAACTGCCAATCTTCTACGTGTTTCACTATCACCATTTTGTAAATCTGTAATAACTGAATGATGAACATCTTCCTTTTGCTCTCCTAAAAAATGAGATGAAACTGCATTTAAAGTATATGATCTCAATTTGAATTCTCTTTGAATAAACTGCAGTAAATCAAGTTGCATTCTACCCTCTGTATTGATCACTTTAGATTCTCTCGTACCATAAGCTCTTGAACTGAAAATTGAATCTTTAATTTCTTGACGTGAATCAATTAATCTACCAAAATATGGGAATTGATTTAAATTTAATGTCTTTGCTCTATTGATAAGATAAGGTAAATCAAAATTCACAATATTATAACCAATAATAACGTCTGGGTCAACCTTAATTATAAAATCTCTCCATGCCATTAACATATTTGATTCTTCTTCATAACTGAAAACTTCGGAACCAACAATAGAAGAACAACTTTTAACAGTGAAAACATTCCTAACAAAGGGTATACTATCACCAACTTTGGAAACAACATTTGCAATTTGAATGACACCATCAATTTCTGGTTCAGGGAATATACCTTTTCTACCTGCACATTCAATATCAAAAGATAAAACTCTTAATGGTGCCATAGATAAATATTTACCTTCAGGTTTGTGACTAACCAAATCTTCATAATTTATAGTAATTTCCAATTGACATGTAGAAACTGGTGACTTGTCAACGATAGTATACTTCCCAGCAGGACATGATAACCAACTCATACCTGTTATCTTACAATCAACCATCATTCTCAATAAATACTGTAAATTATCAAATGTAACAGTACCAGTAGGATTGAAAAGCTCATTAAATTGAATTTCTCCCCTTTCAAAAGCTGTACGTATTTTACCAGCATATTTAGGATGAGTCAAAATAATTTTCAAAAAAGGTAACATTTGATCACCATGATATTCCCATATACTTTGCTTTAACTCAACATCTACATCTTCAATCATTGAAGTATACTGGTTCTTCAAATATTGAGTAAATTGGGTAAAATCAGTCGGAAATCCACGTGGTGCTGGAACGTAAAAATAATGCTTGAATCCTTTAACATTACAAAGTACCGAAATACCAGTATCAGTGACCCCAAAGAACCTAACACCACCATCTATATTGTTATCTCCAGGAAGTGAACACTCTTCGGCATCTAATTGCTGGAAAGTTATATCTGTTGTTTGTGGATCAAAATTTGTAGGTATACTTGGTCTAGCCCACATCTGAATAGGGGTTCTAGAGGTTTTATCTAAAGTAGATTGAGATTGTGTCATATTAAGTAGCTCCTTTTCAAATGATGAAGATTCATTTTCGAAGTCATTGGTACTTAGTTTTTTATGAATACCTTCACTGTTAACAGTCTCAGACTTGGAAACAGGAATTATGAAGCCTTCTTTTGAAACCTCGTGCGAGTCCAGGCGTCTTCTTTTGTTTTCTAGCTCATATATATCAATCTCATAATTATCTTCTATTTCTCTCTTAACTGTATCAATAACTTCCGTCATCCTCGTTCCCTTCTATGTATGGGTTATAAAAGTGTATTTCTCTGGATTTGTTGGACGTGTCAGGCTTCGTGAAATAGAAATTGATACCAAACTTTTTCACGCGTCATCATTTTAAAGCTGCGCCACAAAAGGAGAAGAGAATGCGCCACATAGGTTAAGTTGTTCTTGCATTGAGGTATCATGCAGATGACAGACAGAATTAGGGTGAGCATCAAGAGGATTTGAAAAGTACAAAAACTATTAAGCATTACAGATCACAAATGTCACTTAACTTTACAGGTTCAACGGGAAGAAGAAATGTGAATTTAGGCAAAAGATCTTTGAATGGTAGGAATAAAACGACATTCTTGAAGTCAGCTCAAGAAGAACGAGAAAGAAGAGAGACTTTACGAAAACAAGATAAGGCGATAAGAGTTTTGCAAGCTGCTTACAGAAGACAGAAAGATTTGAACAATTGGAGGAATCTATTAAAAGAAAATTGGGATGGTCGATCTATCCTCACTCTCAAATACTTCTTTCCCTATCTATGTCAGGAGCAGAGTCTTTCAGAAACGACATACCAGATAAATACCCTTATCAACCACTTAGATGAGTTTTCGGAGACCGATAAACTTTCATTGATTAATATGCTGGTGAAAACGTTTTGCTCTCTAGATCATGTTAAATCACAAGGCCGACTTGGAACTTTCATCTTAAGCTCAACCAAAAGAGTTGTGGAAGTTACAGAGAATCCATCGTTATCCATTTCCTATGATTTAAGAATTGATTTTACAAAAAGAATTCTAAAAAATTATTTGAAACATAATTCTGAGTTTCTATTTTTTCTTTGTGGTTTGAATAGTATTATTTCAATTGAAGAATTGATCGAACTATTTACTTATGAAGACAGATATCCTTTTGATGATGCTACGGAAGGAAACTTTCAATCAGAATATTTACTCATTGAAGCATCCTTTTTTGAGCACTTTGTTAGAACTGAAAATTATCGAGTACTAAAATTGTCTAATAAGGAAAAAATAGCTATGTTAGGTTATATCTCCAGAGCGTTGAGGAGGTCACATGAGAATCGGTTAAAGAATATATTACCTGAGTTGATACCTAAGCTCATGAAATCAATTTCTCAAAAAGTTGTTATTTTAAATGATGTAGAAAGAAAGTCAAATTCAAGCAATATTCTACGAAATGACAACTGTATCGAAATCCTCGAGTGTAGATACCGTGATTTATGTTTTCTTTGTCAGAAACCATCAGTTTTTGTTCCTTTAAACTATCAGATAGAATATATCTCTTCGCTTTTACATTTTTCATCCCTGATTCTTAATGACAACGGGTCTCTCAAAACACAGATAACTTTAGACTGGATTTTAGATAATAATGCAAACTTGATTCAGTTATGTTTTGCTACTATCTCTGGCTTTATCAGTAGCTTCAATGAGAGTAATAAAATTATGAATGGCTTCTTATCAAATTTTATTAATACGAATCAAAATGAAAAGTTTTGGGACTCTTTGCTTATTTTCCAGGAATTTTTGGTAAATGTTATTTCATACTCCTCAGATTCCTTATTTTATAAGCAAATCATTATTTCTAAAGAAGAACTGATTCTATTTATTGGTTTTTCAAAGCAGTTAGTTTATGAGGTCTTAGTGAAATACAGAGATATAGATCCAATCACAGATCCGTTTTTTATTAATTCATTCAGAAAACTTTTAGCATTAACCCATTCTCTTTACATGAGAAACTTATCTTTGAAATTTGTTCCTAAAGACTTTTGGATTTTATCAGATTTTACATCTGAATTTAATACATTAACATCAAGCATTCCCATTATTGAATCACTACACCAAAGTGTTTTGCTTCAAGACTTCAGTAGGTCGAATAATGAAGATAGAGATTTTTTGAAAACAGCAAATTTGATTGATTCTTTTAAGTCAATGCCGAAAAAGATTGTGGATATATACTACATTTTAGCATATGCATCATACATGATCCCATTTGAAAAGAGGGCAGAGTTGTTTCACGCCTTTATAGAATATGATAAATCTCAGAATGATGTTAATGGATGGTATCCAACAAAGGTAGAAGGTACTGTCTCCAGAGAAAACCTTCTGTTTGATACCTATAATTCATTTGGCCATGTAAGAGGGAAAGACTTTAAAAAACCTTTTTCAGTTCAGTTTATAAATAAATTTGGTGAAGCAGAAGCCGGTATTGATGGAGGTGGGTTAACAAAAGAGTTGCTGACAAGTCTGGTAGATACTGCATTTATACCATCAGATGAGAATAGGAAGAATAACAAGAATTTACAATTTTTCAAGTTAGGTGCTGATTATAAGTTATATTTTAACCCAGAATTTTACTTCAAACTATATTATGAGAAACAAAATCCAAATGTTGCTGTTCCATATGCTTGTACAAATCAAGAATATTTGAATATGTGTCATTTTTTGGGGATGGTGATTGGTAAATGTCTTTATGACAATGTCTTGTTAGATGTATCTTTTGCGTCATTCTTTTTGAATACTTGTGCTAAAATGGGTGGTAAAATGTACAGGAATCTACTAGGAGACACAGTGGATTATATGAGCCCCGTAGTTTCTTTTAATGAACTTAAAAGTCTCGATTCGTCACTTTATTCAAGTTTGAACTATGTTTTAAGTCAGACTGATGATTCTAAATTTGCATCAATGGCGCTTGAATTTTCTGTAGAGGATGACTTTTATGATTTGAATGGGAAGCGATATCATGTGACTATTCCGTTGATCAATGGTAACAATTCAGACACTCATGTCAACTCTTCAAATAAAATACAATTCATAAAATTGATGACTAACTTTAAAATTAATGTTCAAAGTAAGTTGCAAATGAACGCTTTTGTTAGTGGATTATTTGAAATTATCAAACCTCATTGGCTCTTATTGTTTGATTCAAATGAACTTCAGACGTTAATTTCTGGTGACAGTGACGATATAAATATAAATGACCTCAAAGAAAATGTTTCGTACGGTGGAGGGTATTCAGCAGAAGATCAAACAATACGAGACTTGTTTGAGATTCTGTCCGAATTTGATCGAGAGACAATGGGTAAATTTATCAAGTTTGTGACATCTTCATCTAAAAAGCCATTGCTAGGTTTCAAGGAATTGAATCCCAAATTTGGTATTTTCAAAGCTGGAAATGATAGAAATAGATTACCAACAGCGTCAACATGTGTGAATCTTTTAAAATTACCAGACTACAAAAGCAAAGAGCTTTTAAGGGAAAAACTACTCTATTCAATTAACAGTAAAGCTGGTTTCGATTTATCGTAAATATTTCAGCTAAACATATTCGTAAAAACACAAATTTATAGAAATACAAATCTATTCAATATACATAAGATAAGATAAAACCTAGTTTTGTAAAGTATTACTAGAAATCAAATCTGTGCTATTGCGTTTCAATAATTCTTTATTCATAAAATTTTTCAATTCAATCTTATCTGCTTCCCTTCCGTCACCGAGTCTACTAATTTCTCTCAGTTGATTCATATTATGAATACATTTGGAAATTGTTTGCAACAATAAACTTGGCTTCAATGGTTTAGAAAGATACTCATCCATTTGAGCCTTTAGACAACGTTCTCTATCTCCTAACATAGCATGGGCAGTAAGGGCAATAATTGGAGTTTTGAAGCAAATTGCAGCATCTGCATATTTTTTCTTTTCCCATTCTCTAATCAAAGCTGTTGCTTCAAACCCACCCATCACTGGCATTTGTACATCCATAAGTACAACATCGTATGTATCTCTTTGTACGGCTTCAACAGCTTCTTGACCGTTTTCAACAACTTCAACTTTATGTCCATGTTTCTCTAAAATCTTTACAGCAAGTTTTTGATTTACTAAATTATCTTCTGCAAGTAAGATTTTATATGATGTTGTTCCATCATTATCAGATTGAACAATTTTGGATTCCAAAGCTGGTAGGAGAACAGAACCAAGATCTCTGATTGAGCATGGAATGTTACCATAAGAAGTTATACCCAAATCTAAGCAAATTCTCATATTGAGTTGTGGTAAGCAAGGATGTAAAAGAACTAATGGAATATATTTGATTTCAGGTAATAATCTCAATTTGTAACCAGTTTGCAGAGAGTCAATAATAATAGCATCATAGGAATCAGCATCTTCAATTTTCAATTCACCTTGATGCTCTTTCAACTTCAAATTATGTGGTTCAAGTTGTAATGTAGTCAAATCTTCCATCAGATTTGAAAGTTGATCTTCAATTATTTCTGTTGATACAATCAAAACTTTATGAGCACGATAAGGGCGTAAAATTTCTAATTGTTTATTTAATGATATATCGACAGGTGCAACAACAATTGTGAAATAAAACTTAGAACCTTTACCATATTCAGAGGTAACCCAAATTTCACCACCCATCAAATGGATCAACTGTTTGGAAATTGATAGGCCTAAACCTGTACCACCGAACTTCCTTGTAGTTGATCCATCCGCTTGACAGAAATTATGGAAAATCAAATCAAGTTTATCTTTTGGTATACCAATACCAGTATCAGAGACACAAAACTCCAATTTAATTTTATCTCCAACATCTTCTCGTTTTGTTGTTGATACGATAATTTTACCCTTACTGGTAAATTTGATTGCATTACCTATTAAATTAAGTATGACTTGCTTTAATCTAAAAGAATCACCAATCAAATAATCGGGACATGAGTTATCAACTTCATAAATTAAATCAAGTTGCTTTTCAATAGATTTGACACTTAAAGTTTTCAAAGCACTAAAAATAGTTGTTCTTAAAGAGAAATCAATTTCTTCAATTGTCATTCTATTTGCTTCAATTTTGGAAATATCTAAAATATCATCGATAATAGTTAATAAAGAATTTGCTAAATTATGTACAATAGAGAGCATTTCACGTTGATACTGTGTTAGTTCAGTTTCCAATGTTAATTGAGTCATGCCAATAATACCATTCATAGGAGTTCTAATTTCATGTGAAGTATTTGCCAAAAATTCAGATTTAGTTTTATTAGCCAATTCTGCTGCTTCTCTTGCCGCTGTATTTCTCTGAATCGATTCTCTCAAATTTAAAACCATCTGATTAATTTTTGTTTTTAAAGCATCCATTTCACCAGATGCTTCGACAGTAATAAATCTTGTAAAATCACCATCTGTTGCAGCTGCAGTAATTTGAGCAAAAGCTCTAACCTGTGAGGTTAAATTGGATGCCATCGTATTAACATTTGTTGTAATTTCTTTCCATAAGCCATCAACATCATTAACTTCTGCTTGAACACCTAATTTACCATCAATACCGACTTCTTTAGCAACTTTTGTAACTTCAATTGCAAAAACTTGTAAAGAATCCACCATTTTATTAATAGTATTTTTCAATTGTAAAATTTCACCTTGAGCTTCTACATCAATTTTTTGAGATAGATCACCATGAGCAACAGCAGTTGTAACAGCAGCAATTGATCTAACTTGAGAAGTTAAATTATTTGCCATTATATTAACTTTTTGAGTAACATCTTTCCAAGCACCTTCAACATCAGTTACATTAGCTTGACCACCTAAAATACCTTTGGTACCAACTTCAGTTGCTAAAGTTCTAACTTCTTCAACAAAAGTTCTTAATCTATCAACCATACCATTGATTGTATTTTTTAATTGTAAAATTTCACCTTTACAATTAGCTGTAACTTTTGTAGATAAATCACCATTCGCAACAGCAGTTGTAACATTAGCAATATTTCTAACTTGAGTTGTTAAATTAAGTGCCATTGCATTAACATTATCAGTTAATTCTTTCCAAATACCACTTGCATTTTCAACTTGAGCTTGACCACCTAATCTACCTTCAACACCAGTTTCTCTAGCAACTCTAGTAACTTCAAATGCAAAAGTTCTTAATTGATCAACCATTGTATTAATTGTATTTTGAAGTGCTAAAATTTCACCTTGAGCTTCAACTTTAATTTTTTGAGATAAATCACCATTAGCAACAGCTGAAGTTACAATTGAAATTTCTCTAACTTGATTTGTTAAATTATTTGCCATTGCATTAACATTTATAATTAAATCATGCCAAACACCTTTTGCATCTTGATATTTAACATTACCACCAAGTTTACCATTTGCTACTTGATTAGCTAATTGATTAACACCATTAGTAAAGTTATCTAATTGATCAACCATAAAATTGATTGTTTTTTTAACCCTATAAATGGCTTTATTATTCTCATAATCATTTTCGTTTATAATTACCCTTTGAGATAAATCACCTAATGCAACAGATGTTATAACATTACCGATTTCACTTAATGATGATTTGAAATCTTTATTCCTTTTTGATAGTTTTTCATTTTTTTCACGTAATTCTATTATTTCATCTAACAAGATTTGCCTTATATCTTTGTAGCTTTGATCAAACTTAAGTGGATCATTTAAAATATTGATTATATCCACATCTACTGATGTCATCTGAAATGCCTGATGATATTAAGACGAAGAAGAAGACTAAGAGATAGTTATGATACTTTATTTACAAGATAAGAAAAAAAGTATTGGGAGAAAAATGCTGATAGGAATTTCGGTGGATACCGAGGTTTGATTCACAAACACAGATTTTGCAAACAACGTTGTACCTAAAAGGGGGTTAAATTCGTAAATGAATTGCAAAAAGGAACGAGATGGAGGTCAAGCCGCTAGTTTCGAGAACAACAATAGAAAACCAAAAATTGAGCCTCGCATCTGAAGAATTGTGGGACCTGTCCCAGGTCTCTGATGTAAAAATAGTAGTATTACGTCACTTTTTATGCGGAGTATGAAAATGTGGCAGGATACGGTGTAATTGGAAACAATTGGTACACAACAGTAATTATATAGTTTAAGATAGACTTTAATGTCGAGAAGTAATCAAATCAGATGTTATGATAAAGAATAAAAGGAAACGAAAATGAATTAATGAGAAAAAAGAAAACAACAACAAAAAGTAAAAAAAAAAGAATTAAAATAGAAATAAAAATTAAATTAAAATTAAAATCTGAAGAAATAAAGTATGATGGAATTGGAATCTTTGAAAATGGAATAAAATGAGTTGAAAAAAAATAGTGATAAACTTAAGAGATAAGAAAGAATTGAAGAGAAGAATAGAAAGTTAAGTTGTTCTTAAAATTTCTGCCACTTATGAAAGTCAGTAAAAGAAAATTAGTGGACTTCCACACCTGTTGCATTAGCAACATCTTTGGCAACATTATCCTTTATCTCTGTTAAATCTTCTAAAGGGTTAGATGCGGAATTAAAGCCTATAACCCTATCAAATGTTGGCTTTATAGTATGATACGCATCATTTGATAATTTTTTAGTAGTATTGGTAACTGCTTCAGTTGTGGATTTAGTTTCCTTAACCTCATTTCTGTAGGTTTCAGTAACATGAGTTGGGATTTTGGAAACGTTACAAGCAGTGTTATGAATTCTGTTGTAAGTTTCATTGAGAAGAGCCCAACCTCTTTGATATTCGGAGGATCCAGAGTTCAATTTCACCTTTGATTGAGAAGGTAAAATTAAGTTCAAAACATACTCGTAATAGTCGTTAGTGTATTTGAGTATTGGATCGAACCTTTTCAAAACCGATTCAGTAGCTTTGTTAAGCTCTGCAACTCTTTTATTCACAGATTTGACAATGGAATTGTAGGTTTTAGAGTAAGAAAAACCAGCAATATTTGGGAAAGTTTTGTCAAAATAAGTGAGCCATCTGTCTAATAAAAGGTCGAATTGAGTCCAGTAGCCAGATAAAACATCAAAGGAGTTGATATAGTTGATTACTGCATGGATGTAAATGCTCAGAGTCTTGAAAATAAGCTTGATTACTTCCCATTGAGAAAGGAAAGAAGTGACTTCCTTGACTGCAGGGTAGTTCACCAAATGGTGGTAGGTCTTATCAGAACCCTTTACGGCCTTTGCGCCAATATTGTTATCTGTCATGTTTAGGTGTGGACTGTTGTGTTTTTGTTTGTTGCTATTGTTATCGCTGTTGTTGCTGTTGTTAATGCTGTTGCTGTTGTTGTTGTTGTTGTCGTTGTTTGTGGCTGTTGCGAGCTGTAGCAGAGAATGTCAGTGGCTGCAGCAGAAGAAAGTTTGCAAAGGAGATGAGCAGAGATGGCAAAGGAGGGAGCAGGGATGAGCCTATCCGCATTGTCAGGAGACCGGGACAATACTGCCCACCCGCCCGCGGTCCAGGCCTTGCCGGGAGGCTCAGCTACACCCAATCATTTTTTCGCTGAGCCGCGCGCCGACGCGTCGGCCTGCACAGCCTTGGCCTGCCGAAATTTCAGCTGGAAATACACACGCAGTGAAAACCAGCTGGATCTGCAGAACTGGAGAACTGGACAGAGAGCAGAGAGCAGAGAACAGTGGACAGTGAACACCAGCAGCTATTACCATCCATCATCCTCGTTACAGAGCCATGTCGTCGTTAGCTAAGCAGTCTTCTCAGCGTTATGGTAGAGAGCTTTCTCGTTACCCACACTACATTCGCAAAATGTTTGAGCAGATGCAAGAACGTTCTCAGATTCCAGCTTTCCGTTCACATTTCCGCCAGGTGGATGAAAAGGAACGTTATCAGACTCCACAACAGTGGGGGGTTCAGCCAGGTGATTCCGTTCTCATTACAAAGGGTAAATACGCTGGCTCAATATCCAAAGTTGTTGCTCTACAAAAGGAAACTAATAGAGTTTTCCTTGAACATAGTGAAACAAAGAGGGTTGTAGTTCCAAAACAATACTGGCAACCTGGCCAAACCTCTCACATTATTGACTATCCATTACCTCAGCACCCAAAAGATTTGAAAGTTGTTGGTACTTTAGTGGAAGAAGATGGTAGTGAAAGGAAAATTGCTGCTGATAAATTAGTTTTCAGTGGTGAGTATTGGGATCCTGATTATAAGAAAATGATGCCTTATAGAAGGGTCAAATATAACGAGCATATTATTATTCCTTGGCCAAGACCAGAACCTGTTGAAGATTGTTCTTATTCAACATCTGAAGAGTTAGTTGAAGAGAGAACTTTCTTCCCCAATTCAATTGTTTACTCTGATGCACCAACTGATTTGCTGAAATCTTTAAGACATCCTTTAATTAAAAGACCTTATAAATGGAATAAAGAATATTTGACAAAGAGTGATATAAAGAGATTGAATTCTCCTGAAATGCCGATCAGTGAAGATAAGAGAAATGCAATTTTGGAAAGAAAGCAAATTAAAGATTCTTTGCCAACTCAACCAACAGAAGAAACTATAAATCTTGTTGGTGATAAAGTTGCTGAATTTTTGAATAATATAACGGATCCAAGTTATGCTAAATTTATCAATAGTGTGTCACCTGGTTACAAGGATCCAAAGAAAGATTTCGAAGAAAGTCAGAAGAGATTATATAATGAGAAAGTTAAAGAAAATGCTGAAATGAATAGAATTAAATCTTTTGTTGAAGCGAAATATAAGTTAAAGAGGACTAAAAATCTTCATATTTGAGAGTCTTCATATTTAAAACTCGTTAATTCCATTAATTTTTTTTCTTCTTGTAGTTTTTAAATTATCATAACCTGTACATATATTATTTTATAAAGAATTATGGAAGTTTAAGATTAGTAGTACATTTAACAATTAAAGTTTCTCATAATCAAGTTTACCTTCAAGTTTCTTATTTTCTACCATTTTTCTAACAGCTTTCAATAAATCACCTTGAACAATATAATCTCTATCTTCTCTAATTGCAAAGAAACCAGCTTCCGTTATAACATTCCTAATATCTGCACCATTAAAACCATCACTAGTTTTAACTAATGGTTCAAAATCAATTTCACCTTTTTTCTGAACTTTTGAAATATGAACTTTGAAAATCTCTAAACGTCCACTCTCATTTGGTAAAGGTATTTCAATTTTCCTATCTAATCTACCAGGTCTTAAAAGTGCAGGATCTAAAGTATCTGGTCTATTTGTTGCCATAATAATTTTAGTTTGACCTAATGAATCAAAACCATCCATTTGATTTAATAATTCCATTAAAGTTCTTTGAATTTCACGATCTGCTGATGTACCTTCACTAAATCTTCTACCACCAATTGCATCAACTTCATCCATAAAAATAATACAAGGTTCATGTTCTTTTGCATAACTAAACATTTCTCTAATTAATCTAGCAGATTCTCCAATATATTTATCAACAATTGCACTTGCAGGTGAAAATATAAAATTGGCTCCAATTGTTGCAGCTGCTGCTTTTGCTAATAAAGTTTTACCTGTACCTGGAGGTCCATATAATAAAACACCTTTTGGTTGTTTAATACCAACTCTTGTAAATAATTCTGGATTTTTCAATGGTAATTCAATAACTTCCCTTAATTCTCTAATTTGTTCAGTTAAACCACCAATACCTTGGAAAGAAATTTCACCAGGTTCAAAAGTTGTCATATTATAAACAGATGGATCTACTTCTCTTGGTAAAATCCTCATTATTGTTAAAGTAGTCATATCAAGTGCAACTCTAACACCTTTAATCAATTTATCTTTATTTATAGTTGTACGACATCCAACAATATAACGTGGACCAGATGATGCTTTGACAATATATTTATCATTACCTAAATATTTTAAAACTTCACCAATAATCTGTCCGATAGATTGTAAAGCTTTAATATCATTCTCAGTTTTATCAAAATCTTTCTCTAAATTAGCTAAAGCTAAACGCATCTCTTTGAGTTTTGATTCATAATGTAAATGCTCAATCAATTTATTTTTTAGTTCAGTCAATGCTTCTTGACGTTCTTTCTCTTCTGGATCAAGTTCACCTTCATCTTCTACATCTTCAAGTTCTACATGTGTATTAGAAGATTCCGGTTCTTGTTCTTGTTGTTGCTGTTGCTGTTCTTGCTGTTCCTGCTGCTGCTGCTGCTGTTGTTGTTGCTGTGCTTGTTGAACAGCATCTTCTTCAAGCTCCTGTAATAGAGGATCATTCTCTTCACTCATTGTGTGTTTTAATCGTTATTTGTATAGACAAAAGGCACAATTTCAATTTGCCACCCTTACTATGGAGTGAAATCTACAAGCATCAATTTCAGATCTGCTTACCCTAAACGCATTGACACAGTTTTGTTGGAAGGGAAAAAAAAAATTATGCGCGAAACGAAATTACCATGCATCTTCTTCACTAAACTCTTCATTCATCGAAAGACAAGCTTTCCACTATGCTTTCAACAATTTGCATAATACACCAATCGATATTTCTCGAATCAACGAAGCTTTTTAGATGGAGTTCAATGCAGTTATCTTTTGTGGTAGTGGTCACAACCTTATGCCATTAACTGCTCCTGGAGAGTATCGTACATCCAAAGCTTTATTACCAGTTGCCAATAAACCATTGATTGAATATGTTCTTGAATGGTGTGATCAAGCACCATTTAAAAGTGTTAACATTATAGCTGATGTTATGAATGAATATCAAATTGGTGAAGCATTGAAAGAATATCAAGAAAAGAGGGATAGAGATTTGAAAAATTCAAGTCCAATTAAATTATTTACAAGTGAAGTTAAAACGACTGGTGGAATTTTAAGTGAAATTTTCCCACATAAGGATGAAGAAAATTATGTTATCTTACCATGTGATTTTATAACTGATGTACCACCACAAGTTTTCATTGAAGTTTATAGAGGGAATAGTGATGAAAACAATGGATTGAGTATTTTCTATAATAATCAGTTTGAAAATATTGACAAGAAAGTTTTAAAAAGTAATTATACAGTTTATTCAACACAAGAGAATGGTAATACAGTTTTACTTGATATTTATTCCAAGAATTTTGTTATGATAGATAAATTTTTGAAAATTCGAACACAATTATTATGGAAATATCCGAGAACATCAGTTTCAAGTAAATTATTAGACTCATTTATTTTTTTCATGAATTCTAAATGTTGGAAAGATGGTAATGTTGAGATCGATAATCGAAGTGTTTATAAGATTAAAAGAGATTTAGCTAGAAATTCTTGGAAACATTCATCAAATAGGGATACAATTGGTATGTTTGCGCTTGACAAGAAAGCATTATTTGCAAGAATCGATAATTTAGCGGTTTATATGGAAATGAATAGACATTTTCTGAAAGATCATGCACGTAATAATAACAAATCGGGGAATTCGAGTGTTGGCGCAGATTGTATTGTTGGTGAGGATATAGAAATCGGTGAGAAAAGTACTGTCAAACGATCCGTTATCGGTAAGAGTGTGGTTCTAGGTAAGAAATGCCGTATATCAGGTTGCATCATTTTGAATGACGTTAGCATTGGAGATGGAGTAGTTTTGGAGAATTGCATACTTGGACGTGGTGTACGCGTCGCCAACCAGGCAAAGCTGTTGAACTGTCACATCGAAGGTGGCTACACTGTGAACAGAGGTGCTGATCTGAAAGGTGAGACACTACGAAACATGACGTTGGGTGAGATCTCGGACGGAGACGTCTTCTACGAGTCGTCGGAGGAGAGTGACGGCACCAGCGGCGAGAGCGAGTACGACGACGAGGGGTTCGAGGAAGAGGAGTACGACGACGACATCTTTGCCAGGTAGCGGTCCTGTCCTGCGTGTGCTGTCCTCTGTGTGGTAGCCTGTGTGGTGTGTAGTCTGTGTAGTCTGTGTAGCCTGTGTAGCCTGTGTAGCCTGTGTATTCGGTCAGTCTGTGTGGCTTGCACGGTGCTGGTGGGAGCAGGGACACCGCGGGTCGATCGACGCGCCAGCCCCCAGCGCCCAGCCCCCCCACGCGTGTTGCCGCAGGCAGCACCTGTGATTCTATAAATTGGCCTGACACGACCGTTATAATTGCTGTTGCTGTTCTTGCTGGTTTTCTTGCTTCTTTCTCTTCCTCTTTCCTCTGCTTCTGCTTTTGCTCCCTTCCTTTCGCAACCGACCCCGATCTATTTCTTTCCCACCCAATTTGATCACTCGCTAAACTTTTCAAATGATTAATTTGAACAATTATTCCAACGTGATGAAATCCGTCGTTTTAGGCTTATTGTCTGTTTCCACTGCATCAGCAGCCTACCTAAACGGTACTTCTTGTGAAACCCACACAGTTTCTTCCACTTCCATTGTTTCCGTCTACGGTCCAAAATTTACTGGCGCCATTGATCCAAAGTACCAGGTACCTACCTTAGAAGCTTCTTGGGATGGTTCCTCCGGCCCTGCTTTCACTATTTATGTTCCACAATACAAATATGACTTGTCCGGTTTAGGCCTGTACTTGGAAAGCTCCACAGGTGTTTCTTACACCGCCGATTCTTACAAGATGTTTTCCGGTAATATTGGTAGCTTTGTTTGGCCAGGTGCTATTTATGACGTTTCTCCTTCCGGTTTGGTTTTCGAGGGTAAGACCCAAGATCCTTACTTGAAGATCACCGTTCTTGGTGATTTTGACAAATCTGCTCCAGTTTTCGAAGCAAGCTTTGACTTAGAGCTCGATGTCATCCCTGCAGCTGCTGTCAATATCCAGAAGAGAGATGTCCTTATTTTCCAATTGTCTGCTTCATTAGCTAATCCAGACTTTACATCTGCTGCTTCATCCAGTGTCCCAACCCCAAGTGCTGGTAACGGCGTAGGTAGCGGTTCCGGCAATGGTAACGGTAATGGCAGTGGTAACGGTAACGGCAATAATGGTAACGGCAATGGTAACGGTAACGGTAATGGCAATGGCAATGGTAATGGTAACAACGATGCAACCATCAGTGTCACTCATCGTAACACTGTCACCGTTGGTCAAACCATCACTGAGACCATCACTTCATGTTCTGACAACAAGTGCTCTACCTCTCTTCGTGCTGCTGTTGGTACCGTTATTGAAACTACTATCAATGAAACTGTCACTTCATTCACCACATACTGTCCAATTGTTGATGTTTCAGCAACAGTTACTATTGCTAACACTGTTACTGTCATCGTCACTGATTGTCCAATTGTTGATGAAAAGGCAACTGTTGCACTTACCTTAACTAATGGTGATACTACTGAAACTCAGACTGTTACTATCACTAACTACGCACACGTTCAACCAACTCCACCAACTTCAGCTGTTGCAAAGCCAACATCTTTAGTTGTTCCTAAGCCAACTACTGCTTCGGTTTCTACTACCACGTCTGGTCTTGATGCAGCTAAATTTTCCGTTTACGATGCTGCTGCACCACCAAAGCAAGGTTTACTAACCGGTGGTGTTTACGGTTTACTTGGTCTAGCTTTAATGATCTAGTTCTAAATTGGCAGTCTTTAATTAGATTTGTTAATTTTTACCAGCTCATTTTATTTTTTTGGTTTTCGTTTTTACTTCATGTTGTTTCTTCGTTTTTGTTTCCTGGGAAAGAAATAGAGAGAGGAAGGGGCAATGCTAATGGGTTTTTTATACATTTTTTTTTCTTCACATATTATCATGGACATGGTGATTTATTACAATTACTTGGGAACTAGTTCCAACTTCAAATCCAAATGTTCCAACTTTTCATTGAACGTTCCACACTCAATGAAATGATTTGGTTTGATGTAGTCTCCTCCTATTTGTTATGAATTTACTTTGTCTTACCGATAGTATTTTGTATAAAAAGCTTTATAATCTTTTTTTTTAATCTTGAGAAGTTGAAAAAAACAAAAAATCAAAGTACCGAAATGATTTTCTCTTCATGTAGCTTTGAAACGCTTCATTCGGTGGACTCCCGTTTTGCAGGATTCAACAAACTCACAAGATTGGCATAGTTTTGTATTCAAACTACACAATGGATCTCTTTCTCCCATCCATAGATCCATTGCCCTTCTCACATATTTATTAACTAGCTTCTCTGAATTTCGAACATTAATCTTCAAAACTGGATCTTTATTCAACAAAAGGTATTCAACTTCAACCTTTTCACTGATCAAAGGGTTGAGTAAAGTTAATATTTGACTCATACGTGCAATAATATGTCCTAAAGTTGGTGCATAAATCCAATTACCTTCTAAAATGTTTAGAAAGCTTTGATTACTATTGTTTGTGAAAAAATATTCATGTTTAGGTACATTATATTCAACATTTCCAAAATTCATTGCACCTCCAAATTTCATCCTTAAACAATCTTGGAAAAACATTCTATTCGTCATACAACAAATTGCAACAACTTCATTATCTAAAGGTTCGTAAATTGAGATATTCCTACCTAAAGATTCACTAACCCATGATCTATAACATACGTTGGCATCGTTAGATATTAGCTTCAGCATTTTATGATAAATTCCAACTTGAACTAATGTCATTTTCGATTCTTGCTTATTTGGTTTCCTTTTGTTATTCTTCCTTGATTTATATTCTTTCACTAAAAGAGAAATTTTAGGTTTATTATCTATAAAATAGTTCCTAACAATACTAATGAAATCTTCGAAAGTTGATTCTTTATTAATATTATCATGGATATACTGTCTTAACATTAGTATTCCATTAGGATCGTGTTCTGTCACAAATTTAATTTCATCAATCATACCATTAATTGAGATAGAGTTGTCAAAATCATCGTTCATTAGTTTTCTCTCTTCTACTGAATAATTAGATAAAACAAGAACCTCCCTACATACACCCTTTTTGAATAGATCAATCAATCTTCCACTAGTTTGTAATAATTGAAAGGCTTGGGTAGTGATTACATTGATTTTTCCTTCAATTGTAGGCATCATATTTTTGTCAAAAAAAGTAGTTTCCTGAAATTGATTACTCTCATTCGAAATGTCATTATGATGATATTCTCTGTCAGTTTTAACATTAATTGTACGTCCATTCAATTTGATACAAAATTCACGTCCAGGATGAACTTCCCTCTCTAAATTCTTATGCAATACAATACCGTGATCTATAGATTTGAGTTTATCGGTATATTTATCATTGAGATACAGTGAGTAGATTCTCTCACGTTCACAATACGAATACCACAGTAGTTTTTTAACACTCAATCTAGTTTTAGTACCATCATTTATATTCATACTTAACCGTTCAAATGGGGAAGGTAAATCTTCTCGAAAAAGATTCTTATATGGTAAATATTTACCAGGATTACCATCACTCAAACAGTATTTAAGTTGTTCAATAGGTGGCGGTGGTTTACTTTTAATATTATTCCTTATACTTTCCCTTATTCGAAGTTTAATCTTCTCAGTTATAAACGAGTTGACTTTATCACGTGAATATTCTAGATCTTGCGATATCAAACCTATATTCTCATTGGGTGAAAATATTCCATTGTGATTATATCGGCGATTAAAATAATTGATAGTTTTGTTGAAAATTTCAAGAGCCTGAATCGATTGATTAAAATGTCTGGCTCTTGTTTTCAGTTTGAGTAAGTTCATCCTTAAACTCAAACTGCCATTAGTATTCTGTTGGAAAAACCAAATACAGAAGCAGAGCCTATATGAATTTTGATCTTCACCTCCTTGAATGATGATTCACAAAATAATATTTTGATCAATAATGAAACGGTATTTGAGAAGTACACATTGAAGTTTACAAAGTTAAATATCAGATCACGTGATCAAAATGAGTTGCTATATACATGTGTTCATTCATTCATTCAGTTAATTCATGATGAACCAGCACGTTTTAATGGTATTTGACATACTTTGTTGAACATACAATTATTGCATAAAAAATTAGTAGTGGTAGGCACAGGTTCTCTTTTACCTAACCATAATTGCATACCTAAATTTATTTGTTTATCAACGTACGATTCATCATATTTCCCATCGACTTTTGCTATCAATTTTCTCTCTTTTGTTAAATAAGTTACTTGAAGATCATCGTGAAGGAATGGTTTTAATAATGTTTGGGTTTGTGCTAAACGTGCACATATATGAGATAACGTTGGTGCAAATTGCCATTCACCATTCAAAATATCTAAATCTGAATTATTAGATGCATTTTCGAAAATATAAGGTTCTTTCAAAGGTTGATAAAATTTTCCATCAATATCAAAAATTTCCCCATTTTTTAATTGTATACAATCCGAAAAAAACATATTATTAGTAATGCAACATAGAGTCACAATATCATTTGGTAGCGGTTCAATGATATTATGCTGTCTTCCTTCAAGATTTTTACACCAAGAATAATAAGATCCCATCAAATCAGATGACTGTAATCCTAATAATCTTCTATACATACCTACTTGTAGCAGGTTAGTTTTGTTTATTGCATTAACAGGTTTTTTACCATAAGATCTTGTTTTATCGTCATTTACTAAAATGTAGAGCATTGGATCATTAGCATCCGTCCATTTGGTAGAAACTGTTTTTATCGCCTTGATGACATCATCAAAGTTCTTAGAATTTTCTATTTGGTTATTTAGCTCTTCTTGGTACTGCTCAAATGCGCCAGCAAATTTACTAGTAATCATTAAATCATCAACGATACCACTTATCACAATTCCATCCGGTAAAGGCGGTAAAGTTAAGGAAGAAGTTTTAGGTGAGAAATAAGCATGCACTGGGATTTCCCTACACCTTCCATAATGAAATAGTTCAATCATACGCTTAGTAGCTTCATTCAATTTAACAGCTGGATGAGAGTCAACATTTCCCCTTGTTGTAAGCAAAATTGTAGCTGCAATCTGATTTGAATGAGTAGGTATTTCTGGGATAAGATTTGTCTTCTGAGTTATATCAATCTCACTATCCACTTTTTCCAATTTTTCATCAACGGAGACCTCTAAGGTTTGAATTTCATTTGAAATAGAATCACTTATTTCAACGCCTTCGGTAACTGAATCAGTCAAAGTTTCGTCAGCTGTGATATTGCTATCTTCATTTTGTGTCTTTGAGTCGGTAATTGACAGTGAAGTATCAGTACCTTTTGAAGAAATATCGAGAGTTGCATCCGTTGAAGAGGTTTTAGGGCGTAATACTTTCAACAATCCTTGTTCTGAATTTATATCAACTTCAATAACGCTACTTGAATCTGAATAATTGACCTGTATAAGCTGTTGCGGGTGAACGTCAACCTCAAGTTCTCTATGCACTTCAGATCCTAATCTCATTATAGATGTTTCCTGTACTTCAGCTCCTTGATAGAGTTCATACATCTTCTTAAGTTCGCAATATGAATAAGGAATAATTTTGGTAACACTGAGTCTCGTAACCTCATCTGTTGCTGAAATTTGACCAAGTCTTTCGAAAGGTGTTGGTAACTTTTCATTATTTTTCACAAAATACAAAGGCAATAAATTGTACCCTTTCCTTGGTGCAAGATAATCAACTAATTTTTGAAAAGAAATAGATGAGTTATTATTTGATATTGTAGTTGGTTTAGATTCATCATTTCCAGTTTTGCAAAGTAAATCAATTTTTTGGTGAATTTGACTATTAGAATAAATGATCTTTTCATTAGAGTTACTTGATAGATATGACGCGTTGGAAAGTTCTAAATTTTGGAACCGTTCCTTAAGTTCACGCGGAACAGGTATCTTTAATTTTAACGTATGATAACTACGTTGCATTGATGTGTCTTATGTTATGAAACATTAGAGACACTGTTGAAAGAATGTGAGTGAAAAAAATCACTCAAATCTTATCTTCAAAAAGAGGATATGACAAGTCACATCTATTAGTTTGAAAATATTTTATATATGTGACGAATAAGCGCGTTAACTCTTCAGAATGCACTTGCTCGTCAAGAGATTTACTAGAGTACAGACAGAAACTTTCTATATAAACAGATGGAACTCCATAGGCACTACAGTGTATTTATATCATTACTATGTTCTTTCTTTTAGTAAACGGAATATAAAGGATTTCTTGTAGTGATACGCATCCTAAACAACAACTCAGTTGTTGGAAGGTTAAAGTTTCTTTTCTTTTTTTTTTTTCTTTTCTTGGTACGGTAAATTGTAAGGATATAAAACGAGCATAAGGCTCTGAATGGAAAATTTAGTAAAGTTTGAATATTTAGATAAAAGAGCTGAAATTTTCTTCTGGAAATAGAATATTATGCATGAAAGATGAGGATATTACCTGTTCATTCACAAAGTTGTACGAGGCTGTTCGATATCGTATTCAAATTCATAATCTGAATCTGTCTTTTTGTACTCCATTTCGTGATCTTCATTAAATTGCTCCTTCTTAAAAGTGAAACTTTTCTTTAATGATTTATCAATGTAAAGATGTGAGTTTCTTCCATAAACGTAACCTGGGTTTAAAACACAGATGATAGTAGAATTTAAAGAGATCAATAAACCTTCAAAAATCATGAAATAAATTTCATCATAAGCTAATTTAGAGTCAAAACCTTGCTTCAATTCAATCAATCTATAAATACATCTAACGAAAATCAAAATACAACAAATTGAAACACCGGCCATGAAGGGAACAAGTAAGTTTCTATCTCTAATATATTTGAATTTTGGATTAAATCTAGTTGAACCATATTCCTTATATTCTTTGTGAATTCTATATAAGAGAATATACCAGAAAATCTGGAATATACCGATAGTTGCAACTTGAATAGCGATACCTGTAACTAATAAGTTGGAACCACTCTCTGTACCACCACTACCATTAGCAGCACCTGAGGCAACACCACCACCAATAGCTTGTAAAAGAATAGAGACAATATCAGAAGTAATGAAAATTAGTGAGTATTGCATTGGTTTTAAAACTGAGAATCTTTCACCATATATAAGTGTCAATTGTGCAATAATATAATAGATACCTGCCATCATAAAACTTGGAGCTAAAGTTAGGGCAACCATATTCATAATATATGCAGGAAGACTATTAATATTACTTGAAGACATGAGTCTACCAATGAAACCAACAATTTCAAGGATAAATGCGCAACTCCAAGTAGTTAAAAACCACCATTGATGATAGAAAATACTTGAAACAGACATAACAATCATTAAAATGATATAAACAGCTAAAAGAGCAGCATTACCACCTAATGAAGGATAATGACCTTTAAAGAAAGCATGTTCATTAAAAATTTCAATCATTGCTTGAGAAGCTCTAGCAGCCTCAGTCATCATACTTGCCTTTGAAGCTGAATTAGTTTCAGTTGCAATATTTTGTAAGATGCTGTAATAATTCAATGTTGCTTGAGCTTGAATGATTTCATTCATTAAAGCATATGATTTATTAGGTATCAAAGTTGTTGCCGTAACTGCATTAAAGGCAGAATTTTGCTTTGCAGACATAGCGGATATTACTGATGTAATAGTAGCTAAATTTTGTTTAATAGTGGTTGGAATTGCAGCTGTTGGCACAAATGAAGATGTTATTTTAACAAGATCATCCTCTAAATTAGGGTAACCTGAAATGAGAGATGATATTCTTTCCATCTTAGATTTGCTTTGTTATGTGAAAGCAGTGAGTTCATTAGGTGAAAGAAAAGGCGAAAAGAAAGCAGAAGGGGCCCATTAGCTATTTACGTGATTTGCTTTTTTTAATCTTTATAGAGATTTCTCCTGAAGTAGAGATAATATTAAAAAGCCTTCTTTTAAGCCTCGAGTTTCGGCGAGATCGCGTCCGCGGCGTGTCTGGTTGATGCGTTAAACAATAACAAACACAATAAGGAGGAGCGCGAAAAAAGATCAAGCTTTAGCGTGTTTCCATCGGAAAAATGCAGATTAAGGGGATGCACGGCCGAGGCTTTGATTTTCCTTGTTCTGACACACGATTGATATGTGATGGTAGAGATATCATATGATGTAACATGAATCACCATTTTAGAAGCATATTAATTCCAACTAATCCATAGTCCAATGTAGTGTAAATTTAGGTAGTCATCTCTTTTCTTCCTGTTTACCGTAAAGACCTATTACTCTTCCAAGTTTCTTGAGGAGCCACTACTTATTATCACTTAGAGGCAATTTTCTATTAGAATATGATGTTGAATAAATAGAATAGAGTATGAGAGAATTTTCAAAAATCAGTGGTAATAGAATTAAAATTACAGTTTAAATATACTATGATATATATGAAATGGGAAAGAAAAGTTTCTAGTATTATTATTAGAAGAGGAATAACAAGATCCAAATTAAGATGATTATCGTTTGTTAACAGAGTTTGTTCAAGCTAAAGATCTTGCATTAGGATCAGTATTGTCAGAATCATTTTCAAAACGAGTTTCTAACTCATAATCATCTCCTTGTTTTTCTTTCTTTAAACTGAAACTCTTCTTTAAAGATTTATCAATGTAAAGATGAGAATTTCTACCATAAACAAAACCTGGATTTAATATAGTAATGATTGCAGTATTCAAAGAAATCAACAAACCTTCAAAAATCATGAAATAAATTTCGTCATAAGCCAATTTAGAATCGAAACCTTGTCTTAATTCAATCAATCTGTAAATACATCTAACAAAGATTAGAATACAACATAATGAAATACCTGCAATGAAAGGTTTCAACAATTTCCTATCTCTAATATGTTGGAAATCAGGGTTAAATCTTGAATCACCATGTTCTTTATATTCTTTGTAAACTCTATAAATTAAAGTGTACCATAATATTTGGAAAATACCGATCGTAGCAACTTGAAGTGCAATACCTGCAACTAAAAGGTTTTCACCATCAGTAGTACTACCACTACCATTTGAAGCAGCAGATGCAACACCACCACCAATAGCTTGTAAAAGAATTGAAATTATATCAGAAGTAATGAAAATAAGTGAATATTGCATTGGTTTTAAAACTGAGAATCTTTCACCATAAATAAGTGATAATTGTGCAATAATATAATAAATACCTGCCATCATAAAACTTGGGGCCAAAGTTAGGGCAACCATATTCATAACGTAAGCACTAAAACTATTAATATCGCTTGAAGAGATAATTCTACCTGCAAAACCGACAAGTTCTAAAATTAATGCACAACTCCAAGTAGTTAAAAACCACCATTGATGATAGAAGATACTTGAAACCCCTAAAATGGTGAATAAAACTGCATAAACTGCTAAAAGAGCAGCATTACCTCCCAATGAAGGGTAATGACCTTTGAAGAAGGCATGTTCATTGAAAATTTCTAACATAACCTGTGAAGCTCTAGCAGCTTCAGTCATCATACTTGCCTTTGAAACAGGATTAGTTTCAGTTGCAATATTTTGTAAGATACTATAAAAATTCAAACTTGCTTGAGCTTGAATTATATTATTTAAATAAGCAAATGTTTCAGCGGCTCTCATTGACTTTGTTGTAACCGCAATAAGATCTGAACTTTGCTTTGATTCTAAAGATGCAATAACAGAGGTAATCTTGGACAGATTTTGAGCGATTGTTGTAGGTATTTTTGTCGTTGGAACGAATGAAGACGTCAACTTGGAGTAATCTGTTTGCAAGTTTGCATAGTCATTGATTAAATGAGTTATTTGATCCATGATTGATGCTTGACTATTACGAAGTTCAGGGAGGTAAGGAAAAGGAAAAGAAAAAGGGAAAGGAAAAGGGAAAGAAAAGAAAGGGAAAGAAAAGAAAGGAAAAGGAAACAAAGGACAGAAGAAAAGACAAGGAAACTGTGACAACGAGTTGAAGAAGATAGAGGATATAAGAGAGAAACAGTGCGGAGGGAGGGAGAGGGACTGTTGAACGATATTGTCGCCAAGCGGACACTCCAGGACACTCCAGATCAGATCGAGATTGCAAGATCTGCTTGCTAATGATGACTGTGCTGGAAAAGTTTTACCTTACCTTACCTTCGGGGCTTATCTGCGTGGAGCCCGCTAAGCCCCCGCGTAAGCCCGCCTAAGCCACGCAGGCAGCTCTCCCACGGCTCTCCCACGAATTCTGCCACGCCCGCGCGCTAAGCCTCGCGAGAACCGGCCGCGGCTGTGGGGAAAGGAAAAAGCAACGTGAACGCGCCCACGCCCGCGCCCGCGCCCGCGCCCGCGGCGGGCGGAACCAGTAATTATACTATTGAAATTGTAACTCCACATTTGAACTTAAGAAATGGACGTAATACACTTAATTGGAGCAGTGTTGATCCAAAGTTAGTAGCACTATACGTATTGTTC